>VZQC01000152.1:2393759-2571448 GCA_009823505.1 Rhizomys pruinosus | reverse complement strand
AAAAAAAAAGTTGCCAAATTAAAAAAAAAGGAATGTTAAGATTATGTTTGACATAGTAGTAAAGTTATTTGTATTTCTGTATTGTATAATTTGATACCTGATGTTATATATTGGTTTACTTTTTATCTCCATGATTGAGAAGGTAGTAGCTATTTACTTGGGTCGGTGTAATATTGGCTGATATGTGATGAACAACTGCCACTGTCTGAGGTTTGAATGGCCATTATGGTACTATTCATGAAGTTTTTAGGGTTGTACCTGGGCTATGGTTGGCCTAAAAAGCTAGCTGCGGCCACTTATCCCTAATTCATCATTTAACAAGTGAATCAATTATGAAAAGCAGAATAAGGAGAGTTATCTAGTGTGGCCACACTGGGAAAAAGAACAAAATGATACAATGGTTCTAAAGTCCTTTATAGGAATCTGACATGAAGTTTAGATTTAAGTGGGAGCAAAAAGTATACATAAGTCCAGCTACACCTCACCTGCCTGGAAATACTGTGCAGCAGTGGCAGCCATATGCCTGTGTATCCCAAATCTAATTGGCTATTATCTCTCTCCTTGGAGGAATAACCCATGGCTGATGCCACAAGCTTACATCCTCTAATGGTTAGGAGATGTTATAAGCCACAGTAAGACCCTGTCATATTTAACAAAAAAAAATGTAATTCATGGATTAACATACCATCCAAACATCTGTGTCTATAACAAAGTAACCTACCATAACAATTAGTACTGTTTAAATACCTATATATCTAATTGCCTGTGCTTCATTAGTAGGATTGAAAGGTTATTCCTGGACAAACTGTCAGCCCATGAAAGAAAACAGCCAGAATTGACCAGAGTCCAAGACAACAGCTCCAGAGAATGTAGACTGTTTTGCTTCTCATCCACCTGTGCCCTTTTTCTAAGCCTAGGGAACAATCCGTGGAAGAGGGGGTGTGGTAGAATGTAAGGCCTGCGATTGGGGTGAATGGTGAAACTACAGCAATATAGTCTGGACACTCATCTGATCAACTTGATTGAACATACAAGCCCCCCTAGCTGGATGGTGGGACCCATGGGCTGTATGGGTTTGGGCACAACTGCTTGCAAACTGGTTTTACATGAAGGATGCTTGCACTCATAAATTATTACTTAGTGTTAAAAAATGAAAAAAATAAAGAAGTAATAGAAAAAAAGAAGTATGCATAAGTAAGCAGTCTTCCCAAGCGTGGTCCTAGCTGTCACTGTCCCATCATGCTCTTAGTTCATTTCTCCTTAAAGGTGGCCTGACAAATCATCAGAACTGTGGGGAGTCTCCTTTTATGAGGCAAATTCCTCCTCTGGCATGGCACCAGGACTTCAGGCTTTTCCATCTATTAATTAGCGTTGGATTTCTGAATAAATGTTCATCCTCTGGGGTCCATTGTTTTGAGAGTCTAACAACCAAATGGAGGTTATATAAGCATCTCTCTTTACATTGTCATCTTTCCTGCCAGAGCTGTTATAGTGTTGTGGAATGAAGATTCAGTCTAAAATCCTTAGGAAACTGGTCTACATTCAAATAAATTTGAATATGTTTTAGGAAGATTTCTATTGTAATTTATGTTGGCATTGGATACACTAAATCTATACTGTATGGGAGAATTTTGGTTTACTGGTTCTTTTAGGATCTCAGTATTCTATGGATTAATGTTATTGCTTTTATATGTCACTTGTATATTGATTCATGCCCATGACAATTGTCTTGTTGGTAATTGAAAATTTGTTGGCTGTGCAAATAGTACCAGGAGAGACTTATCTATATGAGGACCTCTCTTGGCTCATTCTATGTGACTTAACACAGGTGTTGAAGGTATCTGTCTCCATTACATGAAGCAGTTTCATAGGAAATAACCATAGAAGACTCTATTACTTTGTGTCATGTTACCATACCACATTACAGTGATTCCTGAATAAACAGATTGACTCTTAACTTTAGTTGTAGGAGTGGTCCTTTAGTTGTAAGAGTGGTCCTAAACTTGGGCGGCACCAGTTCCTCCTGCCTCCTGGGACTGTGCTGCTGAGCTAGGCCTCATCTGTAATTTTATTCAAACTGTTTCTCTAGTACTAATTTGGGGAACTACAAACTTAGATCCACCTTTATCTTATCAGAGAGTCTTGGCCTTCTTCCCCAGGCCTAAAACTTCTCATAATACAATGTCAAGCCTTTTTTTAAATCTTCATTATTTTCAGTAAAGATGTGCTGCCTTTCAGGTCTTTGATTTCTTAATTCTCAAGGAAACCCACATTCAGTCACTATCTTGAGTACAACAACAAATTTAGTCAGGTTCCCAGGTTACAAGAGCCCATGGCTCAGTGAGCTTGCATTAGCTTTTTGGTCATAAGGTTAATTAAAAGTCCTGATTCCTTCCATTTTATAGAAGTCATTCCTACAGCTTTGGCAGGAACTCCTCTAATAACTCATACAAGAGTTGAGGATAGTGATTGATCACCCTGTACCTTGAGTTATTGGATGCTCCTAAGTGTGCACAAACCTAAACATATATGTATACACTCACACACAGATACACACATACACAAATACAAACTATTTATATCTATGTTGCTCATTTATTTAAAGGCCTGTGAGATTTCGGTTTAAAAGTTTTATAGAATACAAACCTCGAAGATTATCTACCATGATGATGTCATAAAACTAGAAGTAATAATAATGATAGCCTTTCTCAACAACCGATTGTTCCTAATTACATTATTGTGGTGGCTACTATTGCTTACTAACTTGACTGGATTTAGATTCATCATGCAAACAATCTTTGGGTATGTCTGTGAGGAATATTCTGGCTTAGATTAATTGAGATGGGAAGACACACTATTAATGTGAGCAGAATCATTCCGTGGCCTGAGATCCTGGACCGAAGGATCTCCTCAAAAGGAGGACATGAGCTAAGTGCAAGCATGCACTGATGTTTACTTCTTGATTGTGGCTACAATGCAACAGCTACTTCCTGCTTCTGCCTCCATTCTGTTCTGCCATGATTGACTGTATACTCTTGAACTCTAAGTTAAAATAAACCTTTGTTTCCTTAAATTTCTTGGTCAGGTATTTTGTCACAGCAGTAAGACAAGTAACTAATGCAAACATGATCATTATTTTGAGCACAAATGATTAGATACGCCTAAACATTTCACATTCCAACCAGTGCAATTCAGATACCCACAAAGGTTAAATAATGATCACCAATATTTAATATCATATACAGTGAAAGTAATTAGGCTATTTTATAAGTTGCTAAGCCTTCTTTAGTTTGGTTTGTAATTCCCTCTTGAGTATTAATATTATTTGCGTTAAATCCCTGAAAAACAATCTCAGCTTTCATCCTTCACTTGTTTTGTCAAATACAACTTTTTAAATCTAAAGCATCACTATGGTGGATGTGATCCCACCAAACACCTGTGCTTTGAAAACTTAATTTCCCTCCTGTTATAAAAATGGAAAAATCTTAGCCGGGCATGGTGGCACATGCCTTTAATCCTAGCACTTGGGAGGCAGAGGCAGGCAGATCTTTGTGAGTTCAAGGCCAGCCTGGTCTACAGAGTGAGTTCCAGGACAGCTGGGACTACAGGGAGACCCTGTCTCAAAAAGACCAAAAAAAAATGGAAAAATCTTAACCTAACAGAGGTTTTCTGGCAGCAAATAATTTGAGACACATGGATATTAGTTTATCCATGTCTTTCAAATTCTGTTTCTGGCCAGGATGGAATGACAGGAACTAGCCTTGCCCTACTATCTGAAACAGTCACAAAAACAGACAAGGTATAAAGGAATGATTTCTAGAACAGGACTGTAATCCCAGACACAGAGGAAATGAGGTGGGCCCTAGAACTGAACGAGACTGTTACCTAAATAGCTCCCAGGTCACAATGCAGAGGGTGCTATACTTTGAATGTGTCTCCTCCAAAGTTCATGAATTAAAACTTATTGGCTAACTGGGATATCAAGAGGTTGAGCTTCTAAGAAGTAACTAGGCCTGCAGAGTTCCTCCCTTGTGGAGAAATTAAAGCCTTTATAAGAGGCTTCACTATCTTTCCGTTTAGCTCCCCTTCTGCCTTTTCTCAAGCAGGTGAGGATGCAGTATTTCCCCCCCTCCAGAGAAGGTAGCAAAATGGCACCATCCTGAAAGCACAGAGGAGCCCTTACCAGACACCTAAGACTATCAACACCTGATCTGGAACTCCCCAGAACTGGGAGTAAATAAATTTCTTCTCTTTCTAAATTAGCCAGTCACAAAATTAATAATTTTATATCAGCATGAAACAGACTAAGATAAAAGGGAGCAATGAGAGGAAATATGCTGACTTTCATGTGTTGAGGAGATGCAATGGGGAGCTCAAGGAGACTACAGCAGCTGCAGTTTACACAGTGGAGCACTGCAGAGCAGAGATGGCAGAAAAAGCTTAGAGGTCAGCAGAGGACTCATGATTCTTCAGTTCATATGAATGTGAGGAATCTGCCAAAGACTGGAAAGGGAAGCAAATGAAATAACCCTAAGGCTCCTCCATAGCTGGAAAAAGCTCACGTGTTCATCAGTAATAATAGGAAATCTCAATCATTCTAGAAGCCTTGGATATGATACTGGAAACAGTAATGTCTTCCTAATAGGGAAGAGTAGCCTTAGGCTGAAGCCTGGTCAAATCCCACCTAACAAATCAATGGGAGAGGGGAAGGGGTGTGTGTGTGTGTACACATGTGTTCCTGTGTGTGCACATGTGTGTGAGTGCATGAGTACATGTGCATGTGTGCAGAGGCTAGAGGTCAACAAAAAAGAGCTGGTCTTTTTCTATTCTCCACAGTATTTTTTGGAACAGAGTCTCTTACTGAACCTGGAGTTGCTGATTTGCCTAGGCTAGCTGACCAGCATGTCCTTAGGCCTCTCCTATCTCCAACACCTCAGCACTAGTATAATGGGCAGGTGCCACCACACCCAGATTTTTGTGTGGGTTCTGAGGATCCAAACTTGGACTATCATGGTTGTGAGTCAAACACTTTCTTGACTAAGCCATCTATCTTCCCAGTGCCCTTCCTGACAAATCTTAAATGCAAAACATGGAACTAAACTGTTTCTAAGGATTTTAATCTTGGCACAGATGCCAAGAATATAAAGATATCAAAATATCAGACTCCGAAAAGGTTAAGATTCACAGTTTCTAAGCTAAAACAAAGAAGTTCCAGGTAGGTAATAGGGAGATATTTAAATTGGTAACATATTTGTAAGCCCTAAGACCTGAATTCAATCCCACATATGAAAAGCCAGGCATGAGGGTATACTATAATCCCGGCACTAGGACCTGAAAATATGCAGATCCCTTGCTTACCAGCCTGCCTAGCCCATTCAGTGAGTTCCAGGCCAGTAAGAGACCCTGCCTCCAAGAAAAGGTGGATAGCAGCTGAGGAATTACACACATACACACACACACACACACACACACACACACACGTGCGCACACGCATACACACACACCAAACACAATCTTCCAGATAAAGAAAAGAGCAGAACTCATTATGAAAGAAAAATAAATTACAAGAATATAAACAAACCAATTAGTTATGCAACTATAGAAGAAAAAATACCAAAATAGTATAATTATCTGCCATATATTCAAGATGTATTTACTCAGTAGAAACAAAGAAGATACTTTAAAAGACTCAGATCAGGTTTCTAGAGATGAAGGATGCAGTGGCAGAGTGCTGTCTGCTCACAAGCCCTTAACAGAAACTGTTTCCTCTGCCTGGAACATTCTTCCTCTGCTATGTCATTTACTAAAATCTGATCTTCACATTTCATCTTTGTCATCACTCTCTCTAGGAAACCGTGCCAGATTTGCAAACTAGGTCTCATCCTCAACTACATGCTACCATGCTTCTTAATACCATCCATTTTTTATCCTTATCACAAATAGAACTTGTCATTGCTTGTGTGGTTACATCATTAATCCCTGTCTCTATTACTATCTCAAGCACCACAGTGACATAGATAGTACAATTTGTTTGTTATCTTCTAGTGCCTGTCATGGTGCCTGGCAACTACAAATATGAAACTTGTGAAAATGAGATGAAGGAGGGAACAACTGAAAAGGTGGGGAAAGAAATTGTATTTTCAAAAGCATTTTAATTCAGAATATATGTATGTGTGTGTGTGTGTGTATTCCAAGTATGTCACAAATTGCAGACGATTTCAATCTATCAGTACAAACATACAAAGCTTGATACTGCAAAATAGGAACAACTGCATATAAGAGAAAAATGTGTACAAAAGCCTTTGAGATGCAGGGAGCGACCAGCTTTCCTTGTACTAAGAAAACACAAACTTGGCTTGGCTTTAACTATTGTATGTTAGAGATACATAGTATTGGACTTCTGATGCAGAAGCAAATATCCCGGTCTTTAATCTTATAGTAATACAGCTAAAATAATAACAATTAATGGTATTGAATGTCTTCTGTGTTCCCATATTGATTTTCACTAAGCATTTCTAAAATATTAGATATGCTTGCCACAATTAACAGAGAATAAGATGGGCTAGAGAGGTGCCTCAGAGGTTAAGAGAACTTACTGCTGTTACAGAGGACCTGAACTCAGCTTCACGGCATGCAACTATGTTGGCTCATGGCCAGGAAGCTCCAGTTCCTGAGTATCCAGCACCTCTGGCCTCCGAGCCCGCACACACATACACATTCACACACACACACACACACACACACACACACACACACTCGAACACACACAGAAACACACAAAAAAAAATTAAATTAAAAAAGAAATCTCACCCAAACAGGGTGGTACACACCTTTAATTCCAGCACCTGGGAGGCAAAAGGCAGGCAAATCTCTGTGAGACTGAGGTCATCCTGGTCTACAAAGCAAGTTCCCGGACATCTCATGGCTACAGCGAGACCTGTCTCAAAAAAATGTTTTTAATAAATCTTTATTAAAAGACAGCAGAGACATACAAGTGTTACTGAGTGCAAAAGTAGAAGGTTCTGTTTAATAGTTAAACCAGTTCTACTTGGTTTGGCTTAAAGAAAACTACTGGGGAAAAAAGACCAATTGTATAGTCAGAAGTAGTAGCTGCATTGGTTTTAATTAGAAGCTCAGAGGGTAGGAGGCAGAGCTGATGAGACTCTATAATGCACTGTCTGCAGTGATGGAAACCACACTGACTATATATCTCTAATTATGAATGGCATAATAGCTGCAACGTCAGGAAGATGACTGCATAAACTGGCAGTGGGTTGTCCCAGGGCAATGTAAGAAAGGGCAGTTACTGCTTTTTATGCTGCCATTTTAGGCCACTGAGTTCATTAAAGATAATTTTAGACATCCTGATAATGGTGAGAAATATGTTTTTAAAAGAATATGTAAATTTTGATTATTATGGAATGAATATTCAAGTAAGTTGAGATTATTTGATTTTTATGGTACATTTTTTAATGGGACTGAATCATCTATTTATGATTTGCTTCACAAAAAGTTCAAATGTGTGAATCAGTCACCAGGAGAAGTCAAGGAGGAGAGTCTGAGATGATGAAGCTGCAGTTCTCTCTGAAGTGATCCATGCCATGAAGTATCCCAGAGTAGTCATTCCAGGCCTCATGCTGCCTCTCACAGCTGCTGTGGATTCTTATAGAGAAGCGCGTGGAGTGCTGGATCATCCTGTCACTTGGCAATTTACTTACACAATGTCTCGTGGAATTGTAAACTTGTTGGATCTGAGGGAAGTGTTCTTATTCTAAATATTCAGGCCAACCTATCCAGACCAATGGGTACTGTGTGCCCTATCAGAGGAACAGTCATTTGTTGGGGCTTCTCTTGCTATGAACTGGTATAGCATGGTCCTGCTAAGGGAAGGGTAGCACAGTGCCCACCTACAGCCACTGTAGGGAACTGATCCCTCATCTCAGAGGTCAGTCGATTACTTCCATAACCCAACCTGAGAGGTACTTCCAACTCAGGTCCTTAGCCTGGGAAAACTGAATGTTTCCATCTTGGCCATGATTTCCCACTTGCCCAAAGACTGCTGGTCTCTGGACAGGAATTTCAGGCTGATGGCTGATGGCCTATGTTCAGCCTACACCCACTCACAATTCACTTCACAGCTGGTGACCTGATATATCTCCTTCCAGCTCCACACCAGATTACCAGAATGGTGGTCTGATGGACACCATCCAACCCACTGGTCATGACACTTGAAATTTAGGCCTGCTTCAGCCTGTGTGTGCGCAGAAATAACAGCTGGGAATTCTATGTAACGATGGTAATAGATAATTCACTTTATTGCCTGCTACAACTCGCTTTTATAAGCGAAATGACGTCAGCTCCCAGAGCCAATCACAGACCCCCAGTTCAGCGCCACTGCATACTGCTGCTCCACCTAGCATCATGTGCCTGGGCCACGTTGCTTGCTCCTTCTTGGGGTGTGTTCAGAGAAATCCCCTGACTCCCACCCACATGGTACCCTGAGGGGTGCTAGCTGAGAACTAGCCTGTAATTCAAACTGTATCTTCCCATAGTCATTATCAGCTCAAGGGGAAGATTCCAGAAGGAAATGTGTCTTTGAGTATAGAAAATGCTGCTTAGAGTAAAAGTGGTCTGTACTGTTATCAAGATTGTTCAGTGATAGGCTAAAGACTTTGCATTGCAAGTTAGGCCAGAAATTCCAACAAGCTCCCACACAAACTCCATTGTCAACAAGAGTCTCCACCTCTACTTGTCCAACACCAGCATCCACGAAGATGCCAATGCATGCAGACCCCCAAAGTACTTACTGTACTATCTCTACCTTACCCAACAGAGGAGGGTACAGGAACCCCATCCTATACCCCAGTAGATTACAGTGACACTGTGACATCATCAAATTAGCCTGGGAACAACCACACTGAAGTGAACCAACACCAAAGCCATGGGTGACCTCACTAAACACTTCATTATTGGAACCACTAGTGCTGTCTTGGTGCTGCTGATTCTAGTGAGTGTTATGGCTGTGGCACAGTACATCCAAATGAATGAAGAAGACATGCTCAATCTCCAAGATCGGAGTTTGGAAAAATGCAGTGGAAGAGCAACCCCAAGCAGAAGACAGCAACTCCTTTATTGAATATAGTATTTGTTTCAGAGTAACTGGCCCTCTGAGGGGGGTCTTTAAACCCGGGGCTATTTTCTGTGTCACTTCATCTGGTGCTTGACTTTTCAGTGATACTTGTGGCTCTCTAGCTATTTATAATCGACCTCACTGTTAACATTATCCTAATCTTTAAATAAACCCTGCCTCAGTCTCTCCAGTAACTCCAGAGCATCCTTGCAAATATGAGCACTTTATATTTCTGTGTTTCTTGAGAGCCATATTTCTTGTGTCAATGAAAGGTAATCATTGGTAATATAGGAAATGATTTCCTATCTTAGTTACTAAGACCATCAGGAAGAGAGGAATTGGAATTAAAAGTAAAGAGTGGGTGTTGGAAGAAATGATTTAATTCATAAGTACTTCATGAAAATTCTTATCTTTCTATTGTAACTGAAAATATTTTCTTACCTTCCCCAAGATGCTCAAATCATTGGTTCTTAGAGGTTTTAATTTTCCTCACAAACAGAAGGAAATCTAATGCCAAAAACTTAAAATATTTAAGGTGTAAACATTATACAAAAAATTGTTTATGTTCTATATAGTCCTAATTGTTCCCTAACTTTC
Source organism: Rhizomys pruinosus (assembly GCA_009823505.1). Classification (NCBI taxonomy): domain Eukaryota; kingdom Metazoa; phylum Chordata; class Mammalia; order Rodentia; family Spalacidae; genus Rhizomys; species Rhizomys pruinosus. Next base: position 2,561,721 of record VZQC01000152.1, on the reverse strand, counting down.
AAATCCCATTGAAGTGGTCACTTTGTCCCCTGAAAATTAGTATAGGTGTGACATATATATAGATATAGATAATATATATATAAAACATATATATAATATGCATGTGTTGAAACAATATACATTGGAGGGAACAACAACAACAAAAGAATTGGGACAAAGAACTGACTAAAACAGTAAAGTTCTCCCCCAAAACAATAATCCTCTGCTTTGAAAAACTTTAAAAAGACTTGGAAAAAGATACAAGATGTGTATAGCAGAATGCATGTACTCAGGGGGGATGGGGGGCAGGGAAAGGGAAACAAGTCTAAATTGGACTAAGAAATGATATATGAAATTCACAAAACCTCAATAAAAATATTTTTTAAAGGGCCAGTAGTTCTAATCTGTCTTCTACAATGTTACAGGGTTAACCACATAGAAAGATGGGTTAGCCTTCTTCTACAGCCTGTCAGTGAAATGGTCTATCACAGACAGCTGTATTCTTTGAATACTTGTTTTAGATCTTTTTCACAATAAGAAAAGTTGCTGATTTCTGGAGCCTTGAAGTGCACTGTAAAGTACCTTGCGCAAAACCTTTGTTTTAACTGGGGGAGACTAAACTAACAAACATTAAAAACACTACATTGTTTCCACCCACAACCACTAACAAAACTAATCACAAGGTTCTGAATAATTGTAGTGAGATTTGAAAAATAAGGGCAACAAAGTAATGTTTAGTGAGTACTCCTTCTCAACCAATGTAGAGACTTGAGAGACAGACGCTTGCAATTGTGTGTGTGTGTGTGTGTATGTGTGTGTGCATGTAACTATTCATTTACTTCTCTTGAGTCATCATCTCATGGCAACAGAAACCAAGACAATTTTTACAAGGACAAATGGGACAGAACAGTTTATTACTTGAGTAAATATTATCTTTGAAAGAAATTATTTTTTGATAAATATTATTTTTTGAAAAAAAATATCTAGAGTATACTCAAAAGAAATAAGCATATTTTCCTTCATCTTCTTTAGCTTACCTTTTTTAAAATTTTACTTATTTATTTTTTATGTGTATGAATGTACTGTCTGCATGTACGTTTGTGCACCCATGTTGTGCAAAGCCGTGGAGGTCAGAAGAGGATTCCAGGATTCCAGGATTCCCCTGGAACTGGAGTTAAAGACGGTTCTCAGCCGCCATGTGGGTGCTGGGGATCGAACCTGGGTCCTCTACAAGAGCAGTCAGCACACGTAACCACTAGGCCATCTCTCCAGCCCCCTTAACTTACCTTTTATAAATATGCATATTCATATTTTTACAATAAACATTTAAAAGTGTCTTTCAATAATGTAAATACAATGCCTATTTTTAAAGTTGCTTTTAGAGTGATAGGATAGGAGCTGCTAGAACTACTGGGACATTTCCTAATTAAAATTATAGTGGATGCATATGCATTACTTTCTTATTTCTCATATTGTTTTTATGTTGAAAATTATCATAAATAATATATTTTCCAAACAATATATAAAAAATGTAAGTTGGGGGACAGGATAGATGTCTCACTGGTTAAGAGCACTGGCTACTCTTATAGAAGATTCAGGTTCGATCCCCAGCACCCACTTGGTGGCTAGTAATTGTCCATAACTCCAGTACCAAGGGAGTTCAATACCCTCTTCTGACCTTAACAGGCATTGGCTGACATGAGTGCACTTACATAAATGTAGGTAATACACTCATACATATAAAGTCAAAATAACAAATAAAATATGAATGATAAATTGAAACATCAAGTTATTTAAAAACTCCAAGTAAAATTACTTTTGTGATTCTCAAATTTTGCTCTAACCCTACTTTTCTTTAATTATCATTCTTTGGTCGGCCTCATACTTCTGAGTCCCTGCCTCTACTAATAGAGCAAAATGAAAATAATTACTTTTATTTTTTTGGTGTTTTTGAGACAAGATCTCCCTGTAGCCCCAGCTGTCCTGGAACTCTGTAGATCAGGCTGGCCTTGAACTCACAGAGATCTGCCTGCTTCTGCCTCCTGAGTGCTGGGATTAAAGGCATGTGCAACTACTTTTTATTGTTAAGTGCAGTCTAATAATGTAAAAGGGAGATTTTATGTGCAACTGTCACCTTGAGTAGAAAAACTACTTGTGCCAAGGAGAGTGTGACATGATGAGTAAACTTGAGTCCAACAAATGTCCTCACAATCCTTATAAATAAATATATTCTAGAAGCAACAGAGAAATGGAATGACCTCTCCTAACAGCCCTCTCTCCTTAAAGATTAAGTGACACAGAGAGAACTAGATAGATTCTCTGTTGTTGAACTTAGATCTAAAGACTGGACTATGCTTCATGAAGGGTTTCCTTCAACAAATAAGAGAGTAGGATCAAGATGGACCAGAGGAGAATTTTTTGTCCAGGGAGAGTTGACCAAATTTATCCCTTTACAACTTGAAGCTGCCTTTGAAAGAGAAGGGCTGTGCTACTTAGACATTAACCTAAGAGAGAGAGAAATCGGACCACATATTCAAACATGGCCTTCTCAACTGTCACAGGGTGCCTGGGAACTTGTCTCTCTCCTCATGTAGGCAAGTTTTTCCATGTGAAATATACATGAGAATGTATTGAAGTATCTAAGAAGCTATAGTTTATTAATTAAATGTCTTTATGTACATGGGTTTTTCTCATTACAAAGACTAATTGTTCCCAGAAAGAACATTTAACTTAAATGGCTATTTCCCAACAATAAGAAATTAAGTTAAATTTCCACACAAATTAGCATTGTTATGGGTTAAATTGTCTGCCATTTCCTCCAAAAATTTGCATGTTAATGTTCTAACTCCAGGCATCTCAGAATGTGATACATTTAGGGATTTTTTTAATTTTATTTATTATTTTTTATGTGTATGAATGTACTGACTGCATGTAGGCTGGTCATGCAATGCCATGGAGGTCAGAAGAAGGTGTTGGATTCCCCTGGAACTGGAGTTAAAGATGGTTCCTAGCCCCCAAGTAGGTGCTGGGAATAAAACCTGGGTCCTCTGCAAGAGCAGTCGGTGCTTTTATTTATTTATTTATTTATTTATTTATTTATTTATTTGTTTGTTTATTTAGTCTTTTCGAGACAGGGTCTCCTGGAACTGGCTCTGTAGACCAGGCTGGCCTTGAACTCACAAACCCACCTGCTTCTGCCTCCCAAGTGCTAGGATTAAAGGCGTGCACCACCATACCAGGCAGTCAGTGCTCTTAACCGCTGAGCCATCTCTCCAGCCCCAGAATGTGATACATTTGTAAACAGGGTCACTAAAGATGTAATTACTTAGGAAGACATCCTAATGGAACACTGTGGACCACAAATCCAACATGCCTGGTCTCCATAAGAAAGGGGATAGAGGCATACAGAAAGAGAGAGAGAGAGAGAGAGAGAGAGAGAGAGAGAGAGAGAGAGAGAGGAGAGAGAGAGAGAGAGATCAGGGCAATGCTCCTANGCACCACCATACCAGGCAGTCAGTGCTCTTAACCGCTGAGCCATCTCTCCAGCCCCAGAATGTGATACATTTGTAAACAGGGTCACTAAAGATGTAATTACTTAGGAAGACATCCTAATGGAACACTGTGGACCACAAATCCAACATGCCTGGTCTCCATAAGAAAGAGGAGAGAGAGAGAGAGAGAGAGAGAGAGAGAGAGAGAGAGAGAGAGAGAAAGAGAGAGAACCACATTAAAAATTAAAAGCAAGATCAAGGCAATGCTCCTACAAAGAAGGAATACCAATGATTACCCCCAAAATACTGGAAACTAGAAAAACTACAAGAAAACAGATTCCTCACAGCTGTGGAAACAAAATAACCTTGCAGAGCCCTGGATCTTAGTCTTCCAACACTGTAAAATAATACATTTCCACTGTTTAAGCCAACAGTTTTTTTTTACATTACAGCCCTAGAAAACTAATGCAGACACTGAGAACAAGTAGGTTCTTAGAGAGAATGGTGGTTAATCTTTATTGTCCTCTTGATGGGATTTAAAATCACCATAGAAACACTTCTGGGCTTCCAGAAAGCCTTAACTAAGAAAGGAGACCCATGCTGAATGTGAGCATCACCATCTCCTGGGCTAGGATCCTGGACTCAATAAAAAGGTGGAAATGATCTGAACAGCAGCATTTATCTCACTTTGCTTTGGTGCCCCTGCTGCAGTGCTGCCTCCTCACCTGCCGCGAAGAACTGGACCCCCAAACCCTGAGCCAAAGGAATCCTTCCTTCTTTTTTTTAAATTTTATTTATTTTTGTAAGGGAACAAATGTACTGTCTGCATGTAGGTTTGTGCACCCGTGTCGTGCAATGCCATGAAGGTCAGACGAGGGTCTCGTATTCCCCTGGAACTGGAGTTCTCCTGGAATTGGAGTTACAGACGGTTCTCAGCTGCCATATGGGTGCTGGGGATCAAACCCGGGTCCTCTGCAAGAGCAGTTGGTGCTCTTAACCCACTAGGCCAACTCTCCAGCCCCGTGGAATCCTTCCTTCTTTAAGTTGCCTCATCAGATACTTTTACCCTGTGATAACCACAGGATAAACTACTCCTATCAAAAGCAAACAAATAATATAACAGTCAGGAAGAAACATAACCCATCGGATTCCTTCAATCTTACAAAATAACTTATTAAAACATATGTATTTTTTTTTTTTGGTCTTTTCAAGACAGGGTCTCCCTGTAGCCCCAGCTGTCCTGGAACTCACTCTGTAGGCCAGGCTGGCCTTGAACTCACAAAGATCCGCCTGCCTCTGCCTCCTGAGCCCTAGGATTAAAGGCGTGCGCCACCACACCTGGCTTAAAATATATGTACTTTTATCAGCATCACAAAATAAGAATATCATGCAGGGGAGGAGGAAAGTGTGTAACTAATGCCTGTACTCAGGAGGCAGAAGCAGAAGTATCTTAGTGAGTTCCAGGCCAGCCAGAGCTACATAGAGAGACCCTGTCTCAAATGAAGAGGAAGAGGAAGGAGGAAGAGAAGGAGGAGGAAGAAGAGGAAAGACTTATAGGAAAAAAGGCAATTTTGAGATATTTTTATAAAAAGAAATACACTTAAGGAAAGGAAAGCTGACTGAGAACAATCTGACCAGGCTTGCTTCAGTAACTCCCACACATTCTCCATCACTGAAGCCAGAATGTTTTTTTATTATTTTTTACTTCAGCTGATCCAGCTGAAGCAACCAATCTCAGTGCACCCATGTCCCCTAGAGGCAACAGGCCCACCTGTGTTCCAGCTGGCTGGGTATCTTCTGAATCCAGAATTAATCCTATCTCTTGCCTATTCGTTTACCCACTTTTGCTGTCATTCATACCTTTCACCAAATTCCCACTTGTTCTTCCACTCTATCTTCCTTCCATTGCTCTTATACACTGTTGAAATAGTCTCTTCTCCAATACTGGAGAAATAGCTCACAACTTCAGCACAAGTAGAGATTGTACAGAAGTGGCTCCTAAGCTACTTTTGCTCCTTCTGCCTGGCTACTGGTCAGAAGACATAATAAAGGAGAATTAGAGTTTGGTCTCTGGAGGCAAATTCTAATAAAATTCTTGGTGAACTTATAGAAGGAAAGAGAAACAGGATTGAAAGAAAAGATTTCAGGATTAGAATCAGCCTGAGGACTATTAGAATTCATACAAGATAGAAGCAGGCAAAATAGCAGGAATTCAGAGGAGTGAGGACTATCAGAGTACATTAAAATGTTAATGATACTAAAACTCATTGAAGACACAGGTTAAGAACATTTTATACCTATGAACCCAATGCATCAACAAATATTTTAAACAAATAACAATACTTTTTTCAAAATTTTATTTATTTTTGTATGTGTATGAATGTACTGTTTGCATGTAGGTTTGTGCACCCATGTCGTGCAATGCCGCGGAGGTCAGAAGAGGGTCTTGGATTCCCCTGGAACTGGAGTTCTCCTGGAATTGGAGTTAACAGACGGTTCTTAGCCACCATGTGGGTGCTGGGGATCGACTCCCGGTCCTCTGCAAGAGCAGTCAGTGCTCTTAACCACTAGGCTATCTCTCCAGCCCCAACAATAGTAATACTTTTTAAATATCCATCAACAACTTACAAAGATAGCTTCAATTTAGATGACAGACTTATTTTTCCTGATTGTCAAAAAAGCATTTCCTGAAAATATTTTATGTTTTAAACTTACTCTCTAGAAGACTATTCCTTATAGAACTCTTCTACTCATAGAACAAATGGTTTAATAATCAAAACAATTATCATTTTTAAAAAGTTTTTTATTGAGCTTTTGTACATTTCATACAACAGTTCTTTATGAAATTTAGAACCATTCCCCCATCCATGCTCCCCAACCCCCCCCACTAGACCTCATGAATTCTACCATATGTAAGTCCTGTCCACTCAGCTATTTGTACCCAGACATTTTTTTTTAATTTTTTTGGTCTTTCTGAGACAGGGTCTCCCTGTAGCTCCAGCTGTCCTGGAACTCACTATGTAGACCAGGCTGGCCTTGAACTCACAGAAATCACTTGCTTCTGCCTCTAGAGTGCTGGGATTAAAGGCATGTATCACCATGCATGGCTTCTTTTTTAATTTTTTATTGAGCTTTTGTAAATTTAATACAATACTTCTTAATCAAATTTAGACACTCTCCCCATCCATGCTCCCCCAAATCCCCTACCAGACCCCATATATTTGGCTACATGCTACATGATATGCCCTATCCAGTCAAGCGTTTTTACCCAGACGTCCTTCAGTGCAAATTCATCCCCCACCAGGGTCTAGTCATCCTATCTAGAGATTGTAAGTAAGGCATACTCTCCATAACCCAGTAGTAATCAATCTCCAATACTTCCCACACTAGGGTCACCCCACCGTCCACTTCTCTTGCTCCAGTCTGGGCCCTTGTCTGATTGAGTTGGGGTGGGCCCTGTTCTCAATGCCACCCTTGCTACAGTTCACATGAGCAAGCTTCAGTGGCCTGAAAGCCTCTGCTTCCTGATGTTCATGAGCCAGGCCTGGTTCTTACAGTCTTTTCTCCCCCTCTTCCTCAATGGTCCCTGAGCTGTGGTTGAGTGAGGTTTAATATAGGAGTCTTGTCCACTGACTCACATTCCGCAGTCTCTTATTTTTTTAAAACTTGGCCAGTTGTGGCCTTCTGTGTGCATCACACACAGAAGAAATTTCACTAATGAGAGTTGAGAGATGCACTAGTTTTCTCTCTACCACTCTTTCTGCTATGTTCCATGAGCTTTAAGTGTAGAGATTCGAATGTAGATGCATCACCTAGGACTCGGAATCTCTCAGCTATATTCTGTGTCTGACCAGTTGTGGGATTCTACAGTAGCTTCCATCTGTTGCAAAAAGAAGCTTCTTTGATGAGTGGTCTATGGTTTACTTTGTAAATATAAAAATCCATATTTAGCATATGATAAGAAATTTCATTTGTCTAGAGACATGACAGAGATAGTGTTTTTTCTAGGATTTATGACCTCTCTAGTCATGTGTTTAGAGTGTGTTTGGCTGTGTTTAGAATGTCACATATGAGTTCATTCCCAGTAAGAGGGCTTTAAGTTCTATTAGACAGCCCAGATAACATTGCTGTTACTGTACCAATAGAAGTAGTTTGCTCTGAGGGTTGTTATGGTTTTTAGGCTTTAGGCCTGGGTTGGACCATTGATTGATTTTCTCCCTTGCCAGTTTGCATATTATCATCTACTATTATGAGAGCTAAACTTCAGGTAAAAGGCTTCCAAGTCAGTTCCTCCTCCATTGCTCCAAGTTCTGTCTTTAGCAGTAGGGTCTTATCTTCTAGTTCTGAGAGATAACCAAGAGCTCTGGAAATACCCTGTGTTATTTGGGGAGTCTCTTGGAGCACTCTCAGCAACTACTCAAAGGGAGGTCTCCCATGTTTGGCATTGTGTTCTTTGCTACATGGACCCCAGTTATACCCATTCACTAATGCTCAGATACCATATGTGGACTTCTCAGAGGGTTTCAGGAGCAATGCATTTCCTTCTGGCTTCCCTAGCCCTACGAGATCCATTCATATCTACACTCTTTTCCTCCCATCCCAGCTCCCTCCTCCCTTGAAGTGCTTATTTGTGCCAAGAGAAACAAAGATATTGAACTCATTGCTTCATTTCTAAAAATGTTTCTGAAAGTACATAAGTGAAGGATGTAGAACTTGTTGGTAAGGTTTCTGGAAGTTACTGTCCCTTCCAAGAACTCCTAGTTATGTCAGAATCCTCCCACAACAGTAGCTTTGTGGTTGCTTCCTTAGAGTCACAAGGTTCTGGACTAATATCGAATGCCTGGAAGAAGGGAGTCTGACCACACTGAGAATTCCAGGAAAATTACCAAGGAAGAATGAATTAAATGTTCATTAACTCAAACATTTGTCAGATACCAAGTTTCTAGCATATTCTCCTTTTCTAAGGATAAAAAAATGGATAAAACAACCAGTCCCAGAGAAGAACAATGAACCTTATGACACTCCAAAGGAGCCCTAGTCAGAGGATAGAGAGAAGGTCTGTGAACGGTCGCTGTCTATCATTCATGAACTCAGCAGTCTCTGTACTAGGTCTGCAAAAGAATGAACCCATCAACAGTCAGGAGTAGATGAAGAACTCAGGGGGGGTCTTACCTCTCACTGCTGAGCTATTTACTACTGGTAGAAAGACCAGGGAAGTCATTGCCTATATTTACAAACCCAGCAAAGACCCACCATTCTCTAGTGAGCACTTCTAATCCAATGGTCATACAAATGGTCCTGTCAAACTAAGGGAGACACAAAAATAAAAAGAATCCATGAACCTGAAAAAGGTACTGGAAATGATTGAGGGAGGGGGTTGATAAGAAGGGGAGATAAGGGAAGGTGGAAAAGAGAATAATCAGAATATATTTTATACATGTGTGAAACTAATTACTGAAATTAATCAATAAAAAAACCATTATTGAAAAAATACTTCTAAAAACATGCTCTGGAGATGTAGCTCAGTTGGTGGTGTACGTGCCTAGCATTTATAAAGCCCTGGCTTCATACCCCAGAAGTGGAGGCAGAGGATAAGAACTTCACTGCCATCTTCAGCTGGGTAGTGAGTTTCAGAACAGAGTTGCATGCCTGAGATCCTGTCTCAATAACACCAAACAACAGTAAAGGAAAATACTTCCTTAAAACAAAATGTTGACTTTGCTAAGGGGCAAATGTTTTTGTTTTGTTTTGTCCTAATTGAAAGAATGCCAATTAGAAATTTTGTTAAAAATTAAGCTTATTTTTTTTCTATATTTTTCTTAATGTTATTCTTAGCAAACACATAGCTCTCACTGTGTGGGAAGTACATTGTTGAAACATTTTCCAAAAATTAACCTATTACTCATAACAATCTTATGAAGTATATATTATTGTAATTGTTATTATCTTCCCCCTGTTTATTAGATGAGGATATTAAGGCTCCAAACTAGCAAATAGTCTGCACAGGTTTACACACACAGAAAGTGGATTATCTTTTAGTAGGTAATAAAAGGCCCAAATTAAATATGCTGCATCAAAATTAAAAGGAAAATAGGCCATATTCCATATTTAAGGTTCAAATTCATTCAGAAAGGTATTTGTTCAAAAATTTCAATGTCGAAAGAGTAGTTCATGTAAAATATTGCATCCCTGATATCTAAGAATAAATGTAACAAAATAAAATGTGAGAAAAGAAAATATTCTCCAAGCAAAATAGGTTATACTTTGCCCTCTTCAGAATGAGTAGAGAACAGTTAATCTGTGTGAATCTGTCCTGAATCTATTTAAGTACTCAGCCCATACTTCTCCTGTTGGAAAAAATATTTCATAACAAGCTCAAATCATAGGCATGAAGAGCTGGAATTATCTCATCTAAATAGTAGAGACTGAAAATTTTTCTTGTATCATAAGATTAGTATCTTGTATCATAAGATTGTATCATGTGGTGGTATGGTATTGAGATAGCATTTCCATGTTCTAGAAATGAATGCTTATTAATCAGCACACCTTTTTAAACAGCCTGAACACCGTGCTGTAAATAGAATACAGATATGAGAAAGAAAGTCTTATTATCCACAGTATGCAGAAGCAAATACAAACGTGCAAATAAGTCAATAAGCTAACAAGTAGTTAAAGACAATTAAGGAAGCTTTCTCAGTGGCTTATAGATGATAATCTATATTACCATCTATATTACCATCTATAACCCACTGAGAAAGTTTCCTTATTTCTCAGGTTAGCAAAATGCCCCTTTCTTGTGTCTCCTTCATTAAATTATTTTTTAATCAGTCTTTCCAAACTGCTGCATTCTTGTGATATTTTGCAACCTCCTGCTTGTGTGTAACCTCTAACTACCTCATCTATGCTTCTGGAAAAACTTGCTTGCTTACTATAAATTTCCCTACAAACTTACACTCAGGCATGGCACTATTATGGAATAATCCAGGTGTCAGCCAGCTTGTGTAAATAAACTCACTCTCCTTCACCTGAGGGGAAAATAACAAAAACAAAACAGTCTTGGGCCTGGCAAGGGTTAAGAGCACTGGCTCCTCTTTCAGAGGATCCAGGTTTAGTTCTCAGCACTTACATGGTAGCTAACAACTGTCAGTAACTCCAGGAAACTTAACATCCTCTTCTGGCCTTCATGGGTATTCCATACATGTGGTGCACTTACATACATGCAGGTAAAACTCTCATACACATAAAATAAAAAAATATGTAGCTATTTTTTTTAAATCAGACTTTTGTATAAAATGAGATGGGGGCCTATTCATTTGGGTCATCTTCTGCAACAAATTTATATACAAACCTCATAATAAAATGACTAAATTAGAGCCTCTGAAACAAAAGAAAAAATTATTCTTTAGAACAAAAAAAATTACCTTAGCCACCAAATCTAATGAGCAAATTTTGAACTTTAAGCCTTATTATATCTTGGAATAGAAATGCAAAATTCCACAATTCTGTTTGATTACAATACCCAGTAAGTCACCTTTAATTAGCAAGCCTCATTTTAAGAATTCTTAGTTCCATTTGCCAGTGTGGCCTGGGGAGGTGGCATATAAGCTGAACCTTTTAGAGGAACTATTGGAGAGTCCCTTGAGATCATGTCAGCGTAATCTTCACCAAAATGCTTCAAGAATTATTGACTCAGTTAATTCAGGTAATAACTAATTCATAAAATCCTCCAAACTGATGGAAACATGTTTTCTATTTCACAGGCTTAGACTGCTCATCAGAACTTAAATTGGCTAGACCAATAGATGGATCTCACTGGGCCTGTGACTTGCTTGTGAACAGTCTTGTTCCTTTATCTAGTTCAGTCTTGAGCCTGCAGGGAGTCTCTATTTGTTAATGGCCCTTATCCTTTAATTTCAAGTTCTAGAAGAGCAAAGACTGTCTTATTAACTTACTGACTAGCAAACCCTAAATCATTATCATTATTGTACTGCTTGGCATAAAACACATACTGTGTGCTTACATGCTTGAGAGAGAGAGAGAGAGAGAGAGAGAGAGAGAGAGAGAGAGAGAGAAACATTTCTAATTAAAAAAAATCTGCCATCTGAAATCCTAACTTCTCTGAGTGGCAATATAATGACACAAATGGAAAATTCTGCACCTGAACTTATTGAACAGTACATGGTGGAAAGAATCAGCTGCCACAAGTTGTCCTCTGACTTCCACACATGCACTATGGTAAATGTACACAGAGAAAAATAAGAATAAATAATAAATGTAAAAAGAAATGGCTAGAAGTCTACCTCTCAGCACTCATCAAATAACCTTCTTTTTCCAATAAATTGGGGATGATTACAAAATCCCATAACTAGTCTAAATGCCAAACACAAGTGTCTATGAGATGCCCAACCCTATGTGACATAGCTAATACAATCTCTACACCTAAGGGTCAGGCAACATCATGGAAGAAGGGCCAGAAAGATTGTTAAGAACCAGAGACAAGACAAGACACCTGCTGTTCGTTGATGCACTCTAGACTTGATAGGGAAGCTGCATCCATGAAATCTCCGTGGTATCGTAGTCTAACGAGATCTGCATAATGACAAAACTAGTTCACATGCCAAGATGGGGGGGACTCTCATGCAGTCCCACCTCAAGATGAAGAGCTAAAATAAATCAATAGATGTTGGGGAGGGAAAAGGAGAATCAGTTTTCTATGAAAACCAAATCCCTGAGAAGCTATCAAATCCCAGTTTTCCAAACCTAAATAGAGGTCCACAAGAAGACCACTTAATAGATTCAGTGTATTCTATACATACATGTATATTTATAAATGTGTATATTTAAATGTAACAATAATAGAGGAAGAAGACAAAAAAGTAAAGAGTGCAGACACAGGAGAAGTTGGTGGGAGATTGTGAGGGGTGTAAATAATGCAAAGACCATAGTCATGTATGAAAGTCTCAAAACTTAAAAAGTTAAAAATTAAATATTTTTTAAAAAGAAAAAAGAAAATAAAGAAATGGAGGCACGCAGCATACAATTTATTCAGTGTCTTCAAGGGAAAAGAAGCCCATCCTTCAACTGAGATGTTTGGGGCTCATATCCAAATTCATCTACAGTAACATGGACAGGTACTAAAAGAGCATGTGCTGAGCCAGACACAGAGCAGGTTCTGCAGGTGCCCCACCGATAGACAAGAACTATGTGCATTAGTCACTGCATATTGTGACATATTATTGTTTTGTGTAAAGTGAGTGCTGAAAGTCTGGAGAGGTGGCTCAGTAGTTAAGAAGACTAACTGCTTTTGCAGAAGGACTAAGTTTCACTTCCCAGCACCTACATGGTGGCTAACAACTGTCTGTCCTTAACTCCAGTTCTCGGGGAAATGTCACACCTTCTTCTAGCCTTTGTGGGCATTACATGACTTGCAAACAAAACATTAATACACACACAAAAAGGGGGGAAAAGAAATAAAAGGGTACTGAAAATATTTTTAAAAGTCATCGGATAATCTTATGAGCAACAATGTTATGTGAAGTATTTTTATATGAGGCTGATGCTTAAATTACCACCAAATGTCACTTGAAGATATAGAAAGATGAACTAAGTTTGGTGCTGAAAGTGATAGAAATGAATGAGAAATGAGAAAATACTGTATATAGTAAAAATTAATTTATTAGATGTGATATAAAGGAGAAAAGGAAAATAATTGAATAGGAAGAGTTATATCATCTGAGGAATGTAAAGATAGGGTAGAGGAAGGAGTATGGGGAGAGATAACAAAGACTAAAGGCCCTTTAAAAGTCTTATGAAAATCTACTACTATAGAACCTTTGTTAAAAATCTTATTTATTTTATTTTATGTATCTGAGTGTATTACTTGCATGTGTGTCAGTGCACTTGCAAATTTCATTTTTAACAGCTGACTAATATTTCTTTTGTGTAATGTATCTATTCATCAGTTGCTGTACATCTAGATTGTTTCCATTTCTCAGCTATTGTGAATAGGACAGTAGTGAACATGGATTAATAGGTATTTCTTTAATAGGCTATGGAGTCCTTGGTATACTCAAGAGCAATACGTATGAAGCACACAGTGTTATCTATTCTATATTTTAGGAACCCCCACACTGATTTCCATAGTGGCTTCATCAGTTTGTGCTCCCACTAGTAGTAAACAAATAAGTGTTCCCCTTTCTCTGCGTCCTCACCAACATTTGTATTTGGCTCTTAGCCGTTCTTATTGGCGTAAGATTCAATCTCAAATAATTTTAATTTTCATTTCCCTCATGATTAAAGATGTTGAATACTTAACAAGCATTTCTAACCTATTTGCATTTCATCTTTTGAAAACACTCTGTTTAGTTCTTTGCCTTAATTTCTAAATTGGGCTATTTTTTTATTTTGTTTTCTTTAAAGATTTTATTTTGAGGTTTAGTATCTAAGGGGTCTTTACATATTCTAGGTACCAAGCTTTTATCAGATGTAGAGCTAGTAAAAAAATCCCATTCTGTAGGTTGTGTTCACTCAAATGACGGTGTCCTTTTCTGCACAGAAGTATTTTGGTTTTATGAGGTATTATGTCCATTTTCATTCTTAATGACTGCACTTATGTTGTCCTCTTCAGAAAGTCCTCTCCTGTAGCTATAAATTCCCATCTTTCTCTATCAGATTCAGAATATCAGGTCATATTTCAAGGTCCTTAATCCATTTTGAGTTGAACTTTGTGCATGGCAGAAGCTGGGGTATAGTTTCATTCTAGTACACATAGCTATCTGGTCTGACCAGTACCATTTGTTAAACATGTCTTTTCACCAAGGTGTAGTTTGGGCAATTTCTCAAAAATCAGGTGTCTGTAAGTATGAGAGCTTAAGTCTGGGTCTTCTATTCCATTGATCAATGTGTCTGTTTTTATGCCAGTACCATGTTGTTTTGAGTACATTAGCTCTATAATATAACTTGTGATCAGTAATGACGATGCTTCCAGCCATGTTTTTATTGTTCAGGGTTGCTTTGGCTTGCCTGGATTTTCTGTGTGTGCTTCCATATAAAATTTAAGATTATTTTTTTAATTTTTTGGAGAATTTATTGGAATTTTGAGGCTATGGTGAATGGGATTGTTTCCCTGATTTCTTTCTCAATATGTTTGTAGTAGATGTCTATATAGGAAGGATACTGATTTTGTGTGCTAATTTTATATCCTGCTATTTCACTGAATGTTTTTATCAACTCTAGAAGTTTTCTGGTAGAGTCTTTAGTGTCTTTAATGTATAGGATCAACTGTAAATAAGGATACTCTACATCTTCCTTCCAATTTGTATCATTTTCCTCCTTCATTTGTCTTATTGCTCTAGCTACAACTTCAAGTACTACATTGAACAGGAGTGGAGAGAGTGGACATCTTTTTCTTGTTCCTGATTTTAGTGGAGATGGTTTGAGTCTTTCTCCCTTTACGTGATGTTGACTGTGGGATTGTTGTATGCTGCCTTAATTATGTTGAGATATGTCCACTGCATCCCTAGATTCTCCATGACTCTTATCATGAATCTATGCTACATTTTTGTCAAAGGCTTTTTCTGCATCTAATAAGATAAGTTTTCCCATTATTGAGGCTACTTATGTGATAGATTACATTTATGGATCTATGTACATTGAACTATTCTTGTGTCACTGGGATGAAGCCACATTGATCATGGCAGATGATCCTTTTTGGAAAAATATCTTATTGAGCTTTTCCACATTTCATATAACAGTTCTTAGTCAAATTTAGATCCCCTCCCCCATCCATGCCTCCATACCTTCCCAGTGAATGTCATATATTCTCCCATACATGTTAAGTCCCATGTGGTCAAGCATTTTACTCAAATGTTCTTTGATGAAATTTCAGGTGGATGATCTTTTTGATGTGTACTTGATTTGGTTTGCAAGTATTCTTTTAAATATTTTAATTATTATTTTATATGTATGAGTGTATAGCTTCATGTATATAAGTGCACTCATGACATGCAATGCATGAGGAGGTCAGAAGAGGGCTTTGGAACCCCTGAAACTAGAGTTACAGATAATTGTTAGCAACCATGTGAGTGCTGGGAATCAAACCTGGGTCTCCTGTAAGAGCAGCCACTGCTCTTAACAATGCCATCTCTTCCATCTTGATTTACAAGTATTTTACTGAGATTTTTGCATTTATGTTTATCAGGGAGATTGGCCTATAAGATTTTTGTTGGGTCATTGATTTGAGTAACAAGTAATACTTATTTTTTTTAAAGAGTTTGGATTTGTTCCTTCCTCCTTTTCTAGTTTACAAAATAATTTAAGAAGTATTGGTATTAGTTCTTTGAAGATATGGTAGAATTCTGTGCTGAATCCATCTGATCCTATGTTCTTTTTATTTGGCTTGCTATGGGTCTGTTTAAATTACATATATCACCTCAATTTAACTTTAATAGGCCATATATACGGACATTGTCCCCATGCCCTTCCCACCAGGCCTCATTCACTCTGCCTTACATGCTAAGCTAAGTCTCACTTAGTCAAGCATTTTACCAAGATGCGCTTAGTATAGATTTTTAAAATATATCCTTATGAGTCTCTGAATTCCCTCTATCTGTTGTAATAGTTTCCTTTTCCCCTCTGATTTTATTTGGGTCCTCTTTCTTTGGGTAAATTTCACTAGGAGTTTGCCAATCGTGTTAAACGTTTCAAAAAACAAACACTTCATTTCATTGATTCTTTGTATTATATTTTTTTTGTTTCTGTTTTGTTAATTTTAACACTGATTTTGATTAGCTTTTCTCATCTACTTTTCTGGGTGTTGTTTGATATTGTTTTCCAAGACTTTCTGGCCCATCATTATAAGTTTCCTAGGTGCTTCGTATTATAAACTTTTTTCTTAATGTTGCCATCATTGTGTTCCAAAGATTGTGTTATGTGGTGTTTTGATTTTCATCCAATTCTAAGAATTATTAAATTTCCTTCTTTATTTCTTCTTTGATCCAGTTTTCATTCAGTAGTGTGTTTAGTCTCCGGGAATTTGTACACCTTGTCCCAGTTTGGGTGTTGTTATTCAGCCTTATTCCTTAGTAGTCATAGAATATTGGATGCTATTTCAATTTTCCTAAATTTGTTGAGACTTGCTTTGTGTCCTAATATATGGTCAGTTTTGGAGAAATTTCCATGGGCTGATAAGAAGAAAGTGAATTCTTTTGATGTTTGGGTGGAATATTCTGTATAGGTCTGTTAAGTCCATTTGATTTTTTTTTTTTTTTTGGCATTTAACTCCAGAGCTTCTCTATTTAGGTCCATGTCTGGATGACCTATCTACTGGCAAGTGTTGGGTATCGAAGTCACTCAGTATTGTGGTATTGGAGTCAATCTGTTATTTTAGATGTAATGATGTAGTAGTGTTTCTTTTGTGAAAATGTTTGGTGCATATATGTTTAGGAATGCTTTATCATTTTGGTGGATTTTTTTTCCCTTACTGAGTATGAAGTATCCTTCCCTATCTCTTCTAATTTTGGTTTGAAGTCTGTTTTGTGAGACAGAAAATATTCCTATTTTCTCAGAGTAACTTTTTCCTTCTATTTACTCTAAGGTAGTGTTGAACATTGATGGTGAAGCCTTTCTTGGAAGGAGCAAAAAGATGGGTCTTGTTTTCTATTCCAATTAGTGAGTGTGTCCTTTTAAGGGGAATTGAGGCTGTTAAAATTTAAATTATTCTTGATTAGTTTGTATTAATTACTGTTATGTTGATATTACACTGTTGTTTTCTTAAATCTCTTTTCATTAATTGTTCTACAATTGTTTATTCTTTGTGCCCTCTTGGGTATATTTAATCTTTTCTTCAGACAAAAATTTGCTTCTAATATCCTCCATAGAGCTAACTTAGAACTAAAACCCTTAACCTATTTTTATAACGGAAAGTATAAATCCGCTGGATATAATACTCTGAGCTTGAATCTGTGTTCTTTCATGACTTGCAAGATATTGGTCCAAGCCCTTATGGCTTTCATAGTCTCTCTTGAAAAGTCAGCTATTTTTCTGATGGAGCTGACTTTATGTGTGACTTGATTTTTTTCACTCACAATCTTTAATATATTTTGTTCTCCACATTTAGTGTTGTGAATAGTATATGGCATGGGAAGATTCTATTCTGATTCTATTCTATTCTTGGTGCTGTGTATATGGTATCTGTTTACATAGGTTTGAGAAATTTTCTTCTATAATTTTGTTGGAAATATTTTCTATGCCTTGGACCTGAGTTTCTTCTTCTTCTGTACCTATGACTCATAGGTTTTATCTTTTACAGTGTCCCAAGTGTTCTGAATATTTTGTTCTTAGGTTATTTTAGATTTAACATTTTCTTTGGCTAAGTCATATATTTCCTCAACCTTATCTTCAAGATTTGATATTCTGTGTTCCATTTGATCCACTCTATTCACAAGGCTTTATTCTAAGCTTTTTCTCATACTTACTGAGTTTTCCATTTCTGATTTTACATCAGTTTGGGTTTTCTTCAGAGATTCTACATTTATATTGAATTCTAATTCATATCCTGAATTTTTTCTTCAATTCATTCAACTGTTTGCATTTTCAGGGTCTTCACTCGGTCTTTTATTCATGTTCTCTTTGAGTTCCTTGAACATATTTATAAATGTTATTTAGAAATCATTTTCTTCTGCATCATCTAGGTTGCCTTTCTCGGGAAATTTTGTGAGGGAAGTGAGTGATAGTTTCTGAAGGTGGTACTTGGTATTCAGTCTTGGGGCCAGTCTGTGTTTATGTACAAATGGGGTGTAAGATGTGACCTCAGTTTAGATAGAAATAGCTGTAACTTCTGAGCAGTTCCAGAACAGAATCCATGTAGTCCTAGAATGACTGGGAGGGCTGGCTGGCTTCTAAATGATCACCCAGACATCCAGGATCCAGGTCAATGTTAATTTTTAGTTGGAGGGGAAGTTGTGATTCCAATTTGGTGATAACCAATAAAACGTGCAGTATAACCCTTGACTAGGTCTGTCTGGGTTAATGTACTGTTTGCACAACCCCAGCTATTCCTGAGTCTGAGAATGGCCTCAAGGGCAGGCAAGGTTCTGTAGAACTCATCAGGATGGGCTGGTACAAAGTCTCTTTGTCAGGAATAATGCCTGGGAGAGTGAGGCATGGAAAGAGAACACCTGGGTGGAGGAGGGGGACAGACCTCACAGGTCTGGTGGGTGCAGTGGGCAGGATGCCAGGCCCAGGAGCTGGTGGACAAGGAATACTAGGGTTGAAGAACTCATAGGTCTGGTGGAATTCAT
The DNA here is from genome assembly GCA_009823505.1 of Rhizomys pruinosus. Lineage (NCBI taxonomy): Eukaryota > Metazoa > Chordata > Mammalia > Rodentia > Spalacidae > Rhizomys > Rhizomys pruinosus. Next base: position 2,542,952 of record VZQC01000152.1, on the reverse strand, counting down.
CAGTCTGGTAGGTTCACAGACCTGTATGACCCAAGCAGTACTGGGAATTGGGATGGTGAACAAGGAATGATGAGGGTAAAAGAAATTTTCAATATCAGTAATGAGGATCCAAATTTTAACCATTAACTGATGATGAAACAGCCAAAATTATTCTGAATCACTGTGGTCATGATGAGAGGAACATTGAAGGTGATATTATGAACTTCAGAAAACAAGAACCTGTCAAAAATATTGGGGAAAAGTACGGTGGGCAGTGTGATTCATAACATCAAGAAATCATGCAGTTTATAGCTGTCTAAGACAAAAACTATTGCTAATGAGTATGGAGGAAACATTTTTAAAAGCCAACCAAAAGAATGCCTCCTCATCCCTAAAAGATCTGTTTCCTGGTCCATCAATTCTTTTTCATCTGTTTTCTCAACTAGAAAATTAAAATAAAGGTAGTAAAACCTTGTAACCCTCACAAGGGACCCCAGGAGTAGTCAAAGGCTGCTGCTGTCTTCAGTTGGAGATCCTTGCAGCTCACATAGAGATGCTGATGATGCTCTGTGTGACTTGTTTACTCCGAGCATGAAATGGTTTCAGCATGCTCATCCTTTTTACTGTTCAGAACTTAAATGTGAGTATTTTAAAATGTTTGCTTATCAACTCTGTATAAATTCGGATTCAGGAATTATGGTGACATACATGTAAGAAAAACCCAGAAATTACCTAAATGGACGATACGATAATGACATTGTGCTTTCTAGTGGTCTAATGTGTGCAAGCATTCTTTCATGTAAAAGATCATTAAATATGTTGTATGAAGTTACTTTCAGGATATGTATTTAAGTAGCATATGAGAAACATAAATTAATTTCATGTTTAGACTTAGGTCTTATCTCCACAACATCTCATTATGTCTATGTTTATATTCGAATATCTGAAAAAAATCTAGAATCTGAAACAGGTCAAATGCTTATCGTTTTGGATAAGGGATACTCTGTATCTGTATGTCCATATACAGTCATGCTTAAGGCATGTATGGTCCCATGTTTATGTCTACATATAGACACAGAGGATTCATATGGATAAAAGGGGAGAAGGTAAGACAATTTACCTATTATAAAAGTAAATTTAGAGTAATTAGCCCCTGTACGTCAGTGCTTCTTAAACTCTCACATACATACAAAATTCACTTGAGGAGCTTGCTGAAATTCAGGTTCAGTACACCTTGGCTGCAATCTATCCTTGTATATGGTTTGCGAGCTTCTCAAGATGTCTAATGCTACTCATCTTCTGGCCACATTGCCAGTAATGAATCCCTAGATCTAGACCCAGGTGCTAGCCATGAAGGAGTAACCTAGCAATAATTACTTCAAGCCAAGTTCATTGAGTAAGATATATAAATGCTTCTGCAATAGGCCCTGTCAAGTATTTCAGTGGTTTTGTTGTTGTTGTTGTTGTTGTTGTTCATTTAGTACCTTCCCAACATAGTAAATATTGTTCTATAAATTTAATAATAGGAGACAAGAAAAGCAAGACAGAAAAGCTACTCAGCTTCTAGTCCCATAACTTCCAAAACAGTTTGCTCCAAAAAAGCTAGGGTCTCCATACCTCTAAAGAGAAAGGAGCAAACAGGCAGTGGTCTTTGGGAGGATTGTTAGTTCAGCATCCTGAGATGTTTTCTTGAACTCATTTTCTAATTCAAAGAGAAGTAATCCCAAAAAGGGTAGGCTAAGAGGAAGGTTTGGGACCTTCCATTTGCTTAATGCTGACCTGAGCCATCTCAGCTTGCTGAATTCCAGTTTCCTTGTGTATGAAATCCCATCATAGGATTCTGATATGCTGATAAAAACCACTTTATAGTGCCTACCACAACGTCAATAACAAGCGACTTGTTACAATTACTTAGGATCCTTTAACTACTGTGCCAGCTTGCTCATTTTCCACTTGGTTGTGAATTTCATAACACGGAGTACGTGCTAACAATAGTAAATGGGATTTATTTGTTATATGCAGCAAAAACATTTGTAAAGGTTTGGAACCATCTCCCCCAGCAAATTCTAATTCTCTGTTTTGATGTTTCCAATAATAAAAATAGAGTGAATGTCTCTTACCACTTTGCTGAGAGAGCCAAGATGAAAATTAACCAGATGCTGTTTAAGTAACAAGCAAGCATTTAAAGAAGGCACCATGTAAAAGAGGAGTCACAGTAACGAGGTCACCGACATGGGAGTGCTTGGAGGAGGATATTATGACTTATCAGGTACTATTTTAAAGCATAAGAATGTACAGCAGGATTTGTTTCAAAAGGCTTCTTCACAATGATACAGTGGGCAATTTCTTTCGTTCAAGGATTCAGGCAATTTCTCAGGAATGTACTGCTTTCAGGGACAGATGTTGTGCACATGAATCAAATTACTTCTACAATAAAACGTTAGTCTAGTCCTCTGGTGCTTTTCCTGAAAATATTAAAAAGAAGCCACTTAAGTATTGTTGCTAGGAGATTCTGGAGACCAACTTCAAGAAACAAAATGCAAATTCCAATCATCTGAGTCAACTCAAAGCTTCATGTAAATAGGATGGTGATTATAAAAGAAGCAATATTCTGAGCTCTAGGGCAAGTTTTATGAATGCCTGTCTGTAACTATTTGTATTATACAGACCCCAAAAACAGTTTGACTGACTCGGATTTTTCAACTGGACAACATATAAACAAAGAACAAACAAAAAATACAGGATTGAAAAGGTGAGAGTAGGAGGCCATAATGAAAAGACATTGTATGAAGTTTACAAGTGCCTTATGATATTTGTTGAGAGAAAAATGAGGGCAGACATTTTAAAAAATATAGACCTGCAGTGGGATTTTTAAGAATTACTGTTTAATATCTATATTGTTTCAATAATCTCAGTGTTCTGAGAGAATTTTCTCTTTTTTGTTTGTTTTTGTTTTTCTGAGTTATCTTAGGGTTTCATGTACCCAGGCCTGTCTAGAATCTGATATGTGTTAGAGGCAGGCCTTGGACTACTGATCTTTCTTCCAACTCCTCAGTGCTGGAATTACAAGTATGTACCAAGAGACCCTGGTGAGAGCTTTCTTCAGTAAGCCTCTCAATTTTGAAGTCCAGGGTAATGTTTGGTATCAAAGCTAGGCAAAGAAGAAAGCTGATGAAGGGTCAAGGACATTTTAATTGCTTCTCATTATTACAAAACACAATTATAATACATGCAAATGCATTATTCATGAATTATCTATTTTATTGACTCACAGAACTACAGAAAGATTAAACAACCTTTTTCTTCTACTAAAAAAAGGTCTTTTTTTTTTTTTTTTTTNTTTTTCTTAGAATATCCTGTTGTTTCCCTTTCTAAATTTAGAGTATCCCATTATTTACTTAGCTTCAGACATCCTGTTGTTTCCCTTCAAGATGGAAGTTTTTTTCTGCCTCTCAAGGCTCATCATTTTGGAAGAGGAGGCAGAATAATTCTGGGACAGAAGGGATGACTGCGAGGAAACAGTCTTCCAGACAGCTGGCCATTTACTCTAATATGAACTCACAACAATGGTGACAGCATGCACCCCTCCTAGCCAAGCTCAAACCAGACAAAATCCCAGCATAGACATGGGAAGTGGGTAAGAAATCCCACCCCAACCTAAGGAACTTTTGGCAATTGATGTCTGTTGGGAGGCGGGAGAGACAGTGTCTTAAGGGATGGGACTCTTGGTTGGCTGGGTGGATGGATCCACACTGAGGGATATTTGGGGATACTAATCAGATTCTATAGGCCATGTTTATTAATATAAATGTGTATATATATATATATATGTATATATATGTATATATATATACATATATATATATATATATATCTTACTTTAAAAAAAAGTCTTACAAGGCCAGTAAAATGATTCAGTGGGGAAAGGTGTTTGCCACTAAGACTGATAACTGTAGTTTGATTCTTCCAACGTGGTAGAAGGAGAGAACCAACCCTTGCAAGATGTCCTCTGTCTCTACACACATTCCATGGCACATGTGTGCCCACACACATGGAGCTTTGCACATAAACTTCATAAATGTAAAAACAATTAAATAATCTTCCACATTTCTCAGAAAGCTTGTTTATCTGTTTATATAAAAAGTAGATGCACAACTATTCTATTTTCATTTCTCTTACTGTGATAAAATACCCTGACAAAAAAAAATCAACTTAGGGGAGACAGGATTTCTCTTGACTCACAATTCCAAGTTCCATTATGCTATAACAGAGAAATGAAGGTGGCGGAAACTTACAGCAGCTAGTCACGTCGTGTCCACAGTCAAGAGCAGAGACATGAGTGTGCACATGTCCTGCACTCAGCTACCTTTCTCCATTCCTCACTGTCCAGGACCAGCAACTGGAGTAGGTTGCTGCCTATCTTCAGGCCAATTAAGAAACAAATTCTCTGACGAGGAGGCCCAATGGCCAACTCATCTGGACAATCCTTCATTGAGACTCCATTTCCAAGTAATTCTAGGTTGTATTAACCATAAAAATTAATCATCACAACTATGTCATGAAAATCATATTCATCTGGTTCACTGATGTGGATAAAGTAAATTTTAAAATGTCATAAAAGCATTATTTTTTTTTTTTGTCTTTTTGAAACACGGTCTCCCTTTAGTCTCAACTGGCCTGGAGCTCTCTATGTAGACTAGGCTGGCCTTGAACTCGGAGATCTGCCTACCTCTGTCTCCTGAGTGCTGGGATTAAAGTTGTTCACCACCATGCCCAGCAAAACCCATTCTTTTGTACAATAAATATGAACTAATAAAAATACTTTAAAAGTGAAACAAGAAAAGGAGAAAACAGTGGATTTGTTCTTCTACAAGCACATTAACATTATTTTTACACAGTCTGGCTGTGGAATCTGTTAAGTAGTAGTTTCCTAATCCCAACCATGTATTCAGAGCACACAAGACTTATTGAGCATCTTTTCTCCAGTTGGGTCAGTGCTCAGCTTCTCTGGGGCTCAAACCATAAAACAGAGACCATGTGTATCCACAGCACGCTTACCAAGCTTGTGTCCTTCTCATTCCATACTTCCATCACTGACCATCATCCACAGTATTTGTATGACATCATTGAAGGCAGACTAAAAGTCGAACTCTTGATTATCCAATTGTTATGCTAACTGACCATATAACAAAGCGGGTAGAGAATGACGATCACAGATGTTGCCCCTACGGCGAGGACCAGTCATGCCCCATAAGCTACTAAGTATCATTCCTAAACTGCTAAAATCTATATGAACAACAGTAAGATTAGCTTTCTCATTTAAACTTTTATATCCTTTCTAGTACTTTCGGTAAGCTGCTAAACTCAGAGACCCCTCCCTTCTAAAGCCTATAAAAATGACTAATGTCCTATGTTTTTCGTGTGGCTATCGGTTCTCCTATCCCAACTGCCCCCTCCAGGTTTACTAAAGGATGTTTCACCTGAAAGTATTCTCAGCTCATGTCTCTAACCTAGCAGAATATTATTTAAAATACAGAACACGGGCTGGAAAGAGGTTAAGAGCTCCGACTGCTCTTGCGGAGGACCCAGGTTTAATTCCCGACACCCACATGGCGGCTAAGAACCATCTTTAACTCCAGTTCCAGGGGAATCCGACGCACTCTTCGGACCTCCTCGGCATTACACGACATGGGTGCACCAACCTACAAGCAGACAGTACACTCATACACATAAAAAATAATAAAAAATTAAAATACAGGACACTACTATGAATCCTTAGCGAATACATTGAATGGGCTCTCCTGCATAAGTAGTACCAGACCTCCTGCCCACTGTTTTTTTCCAACACAAAGAAGCAGGATGTATGCAAATTCAGATCTCAGAAATGTCCCGATGACAATGTGTATTTAGAAGGAGATGCTTCAGTAATGAAGTTAAGATGTGCTTTTTGTTTTGTTTTGTTTTGTTTTCAGGTTATGCTGTGCTAGGACCCCAATCAATCCATACTTCATGAATTCTAGGCCTCCATCCAAGCTGGTTGAAAAACAAGCAAGAAAGCAAGCAAGCAAACAATGCATCTCTTCTCCCTTTAAAGTCTCGCTTGTTCCCGGCCAGTGAAATTTAAAGAAAGTTCTATAGAGATTTTCTCTAGCTTTTTACAAAATTGAAAAGCATCGATATCACAAAAATCAAAGAATTTTGTTCTGCTTCCTATATGCAGTTACTGTCATCTTTATATCTAGAAGAGGAAGAAGACATTTCCCCCGATAAATAACAAAGGACAGCCGAATTCTGGGTAATTACTAGTGGGAAGATAAGATGCTGAGAAATTCAGGGGTGGCTTTTCAGCCTTTCTGAAAGCCATTAAGCTTGTGAGCCAAATAGTCCCAAACACCATGACAGAGCTCAATGTGAAACTCGTATTTCCCTAAATTGCTCATTTTTAATCGCAGACTGCTAACCCAGGGTGTATTTTACAAAGCTTTACTCTGTACGTCGTCCCTCTCAGTGGATGTTATTTATTATGTCTTATTTAACTTATACCGACACTGATATTTTGATGATTGGACTTACAATTTAAACCTTGCCAATCACAAGTAATTTCTGTCATTACAGAATCTTTTTGTTTGTTTGTTTGCTAAGAACAGAACAGAATTAGAATTATTCTCTTGTTTCCTAATTTTAAAAAAAGAAATAAAAAACCCAGACCTCTCCTGCCACCCTGTGGCCATCAGAATTTTTATGCTACAACTGTTGGAACAAGCCATGATTAGCATTTTAAAAGTTCTCCCCTTACAGTAATGTAGTCTGGNCTCCCTTCTTTTCCCCCCCCCCTCCCCCCTCCTCTCTTTCCCCTCTATCAGACATTGATATACTTTTGTCCGACTTTACCTTTTGTTGTATCGGCGTCCCACCCTACTTACAATTTAAACCTTGCCAATCACAAGTAATTTCTGTCATTACAGAATCTTTTTTTTGTTTGTTTGCTTAGCTAGAACAGAACAGAATGATTAGAATGTATTCTCTTGTTTCATAATTTTAAAAAACTACTTTGCATAATATACTACCCTCAAAAACACCACCGAATCTCACCTGCCCACCCCTTTCCCCTTGCTCGGCCATCAGTTACTATTTTTTAGAATTTTATTGCCCTACATCAACCTTGGCTTTTCTGTGCAACAAGGCCTTGATTATAACTGTTTTTTTGTATACACGGTTTCACCTTTCCCGTAATGTACGTGTCTGGACACTTATTTGATAAACCTTATTGAACATACAATCCCCTCCACCCCCCCGCGCTGGATGGTCGACCGCGCTGCGTGCCGCCGCTCCCTGGGCACAACCACACAGCCTCCGCCACAACCACCCTTATGCGTTTTTCACCCATGCACCCGGCAATTGCTCTTTCACTCCATGGTCCTCACCTTGTACGCGTAATTATTCTCTCACAAAATTCCATGAAACCAAAATTTTACACAAAATAAACCCCCCAAAAAAAAAAAAAACAACAAAAAAAAAAAAAACTGCACGAAACTAAGATGACAGGACCACGTCCCAAGTCCCCCCCCTACTCTTGGCAGCACTTCTAGAATTATGCTACCCCATTTTTCCAGATCCATCCTCGGTGACCCCCAGCCCCCCATCTCCCATGACCTGGTTCGACAATGGTTTGTCGCCGCGCCCCATCTGTCCGGGTGCGTCGCGCGGGCCGGCTTGTCGCGCGCTGGGGGGAAGGACATCTTGTTTTGTCGGTGCGCCTGCTCCCCGGGCCAAGGGATTTTTCCCCTCCTCCCCCCCGGGAGCCATACTCCTGGACCAATCTTTGCACATGGACCACACCTTGTGTGTTGACCCTCGGCCCGAACCCCAGGTGGCCATTTCCAGAAACGGCAAATAAGTCCCCCCTGATTATCTTTATTCGTGATATGGACCAATAAAACAAAAACAACAAATTGATCCCCACGAACCAAGCACAATACCTTATCAATCACACAAATTTCTAAATTAAATTTCCACCATTACAACAATTGATTATACTTAATATTACGCGATTCGCGACCTTTCCATAACGTATTTTCACTAAAAGAAAACTGGATGCACCAGACCCGAGGTGATTAACGCCACTGCAGGTCTACAGCTGTGGCAGCATGCATGATCCTGACTGGCTCTTGATTGGGTTTGCTGGGGTTCGCCCCTTTCTTCCCCCCTACTTTTCTCTGGTTGTGGGGGTATTGTGCCGCGGAACCGGGACCTTTTCCCCTCTTTCCGGCCGTAGGCGTTCTTTTCCTTGGTTAGGACGGGTTCAGCTTTCCCCCCCTTAGTTGAGGGTAAGGATGGTTCTTTTGGTTTTGGTTCCTGGTATTCCTTTTTTTGCGTTTTCTTTGGTAGTGAGGGAAGGTAGGTAGGACGGGGAGATGGAAAAGATTTATTGCCTTGAACTGAATTGGCAAAAATGATGTATGAAATGCACAAAGCCATCAAGAAAAAAAAACAAAAGTTCTTCACCCTTAACATTAGTGGAATGGCTTTAGATATACGAAGAGATGGAGTATTCCTCGACCCCCCCCCGCGGCTCATCTGAGGCTGTGGATTACTTTTTCTTTCAGTGGCCCAACCGGTTTGGTTCCCCAGCATCCTCGCAAGCCCAGTAAGTTTACATCACACACTGCCTGTAACTCCAGCTGCAGGGAATCAACACTGTTCTCCATACACACTGCACTCAGAAGAGCTAGCCCACACTCAGGCACATAATTAAACATGAACTGTGACTTCAGGGGATTGAGAGCATGGAGCTACAGTGGCCTTTTTTTTTAAAAGCACTGGCTCTCTTGCATGCAGGAACAGGTTTGGTTCCCAGCATCCACAAAACAGCTAACAATTGTTTGGGTTTTTTTTTTAATTTATTTATTGATGTTTATGTATTTCATACACATCATTTTCATTTTGTTCTTTTCAGGCCTATACCCCGTATCCCTTCCCCCCTATCTCCCACCCATCCAACCTCCAAGCTATCAACACAGTGCCATCACCTGTTCCTGCATCTCTCTCAGTTTTTTCTTGTACTGTAGGAATTCACATTTCCTCTGTTAACTTGATCTTATTCTAAACATATGGATACATACTCTCCACCTAGATATACAGTTAATTATCATGAGTCTGACACAAATTACCTTGGTGGTGTCGTTTCTAGAACTTCCATTGCTTTTAGGTAATGTCACCACTTTATAGTTGCTTTCAGATAAATAGAAAAATATAACCATACTGGTTTCTTTCCTTGCCTTTCGTCTGGGGGGATTTTGGGTTCGCATCCACAAATGAGGTGGTAACCATTCTCCTGTTTGTCTTCTGGGACCTGCCTGTCCACCAAATCACTCAGCATCATTTTAATGACTTCCGAGCTTCAGCCACTTACCTACTGCAGAGTTTCATACATGCCATTCTTCTCTTACCCTCTGAGAGTACTCCATTGTGTAGATGTATACCACTTTTATCCACGGTCTTGTCTGTTGAGGAATGCATATGGCTTTTGCATGCCCAGCGCTCTTGCTATGTGAAGTAACAGAGGAGCTTCTAATAAACTCATGGATTGCACTCTAATCTTTTGGCCTCTCTAAGTTGTTTCGTAGGTGAGTTTTGGGGCGTCCTCGGGGTTGGGTATCCCCTTTACCCCAGGAGGGTATGGACTTCGCGGTCAGCATCCGCGCTATAATGTTCTCATTCCAAGTCTTTTTTTTTTTTTTTATTAAGGGTTTCCACCACTTGCTTTCCTATCGTGGTTATTTGTCATATTTTTCTCTTTCTCTTTTTGTAAAAATGTTTACATTCCCACAAGCCATGGATGAGTGTTCCCATTTCAACACAACCAACTTACCCGCCACCACCCCATTACCCTTTTGTTTCTTTTGGTTTCTTTCTTGCATTCCTTCGTCCCCATAGTTATTCTCCGTACTGGTTCGGGAGAGCGGGTATCGATCTCCCCTCGATAGTCTCGTAGTATAGTGGTTTAACTTTGGCGTTATTTTATGACACTATCTGTATCATTCTGCATCAATGTTAGGCTCCTAGGATTTACCCACGTTTATTCAGATGTTTGCCTCTTTCCAGCCCTCCATCTTGTTTTATTATTCACACTGGTGAAGACCCACCTCCGTCTCAGCTATTTTCCTTTTACTCCATTTTTTAGTAAGTAGTTCACTTTGTTGCTTCTCCTCTTGTTTTTTGAGATTTCTTTCCCCCCCTCCCCCCCCACCCCCCTCTTCCCATTTTCTTAGCCTTGTTACTAATTATGCCCCCTTTAACGTTATCTGTCAGATTTGTCGCTGGTAAAGATTTCTTCACAACCTGTGGCGTTTTCTTTTCACCTCCTTGATCGTTTCTTTCGCAGTACAGAGCTTTTGAGTTTATTAAGGCTCCTACCCACTTGTCAAACTGTTGACCTTATCCTCCCCGTGTGGTCTCTGTCTGCCATTTAGAACTAGTCATACTTCTACAATCTATTGTGTCTTGTAGGTTGCTGCAAGCTTTTTCTTTTATCACCTTTCAGGGTTTCAGGCTTCCAATTGAGATCTTTGATTTACACTTGTGAGTTATTTTTGTACAGTCCGGGAGTAAGGTATCCTAGTTTCCCCTTTTCTTGTTTCTCCCCTCTACAGATCGTGATTTTTCCAATTTTTGCCAGAACCATGTGAAGATTCTTTATCCTTCCTCCATGATGGCTTTTTTGTTACCCCTTTGTACACAATAATTGAGGTGGCTGATCAATGAATTGTATGCGTCAAATTCGGTTTCTTCAATTTTGTTCTCCATTGGTCAACTGGGTGGTCTGTTTTTGTGCCAGTACCAGGCTGTCTTTATGACTATGGCCCTGTAATATAGTTTGAAGTCTGGTAGGGCATTCCCCCCTGTATTGCATTTTTCACTCAGGGTTGCTTTAGCTATTCGGGGTCTTTTGTTTTTCCATATAAATTTAACAATTTTTTTCCAAGTCTGAAGAAGCTCATAGGGATTTTGATTGGGATTGCATTGAATCTGTATATCAGTTTGGGTAAAATGGACATTTTTACTATATTAATTTTCCCAATCCATGAGCATGGAAGGTCCTTCCATCTTTTGATGTCATTTTCAATCTCCTTCTTCAGAGGCTTAAAATTTTTGTTGTAGAGATCTTTGCTATCTTTGGTTAGGCTTGTTCCCAGGTATCTTATTATTTTTGAGGCTATTGTGAGTGGGAAGATCTCCTTGTATTCCCTTTCCACATGTTTATTGTTGGTGTAAAGAAAGGCTACCAATTTTTCTAGGTTGATTTTGTAGCCCAACGCTTTATTAAAACTCTTAATAGTTTCTAGAAGTTTTCTGGTGCAGTTTTTAGCATCCCTTAGGTAAACATATCATCTGCAAAAAGGGATAGCTTAACTTCTTTTCCGATTAATACTCCTTTAATTTCCATCTCTTGTCATATTGCCCTAGCAAGTGTTTCAAGCGCTATGTTGAAGAGGAGTGGCGATAGGGGGCAGCCTTGCTGGGTTCCTGCCTTTAAGGTAAATGGCTCCAATTTTTCTCCATTTAGGATGATGTTAGCAGTGGGTTTGCTATATATGGCTTTGATCATGTTGAGGAATGTTCCTTTCAGTCCTAGTCTCTCCAGGACTTTAAACATGAAGTGATGCTGGATCTTGTCAAAGGCTTTTTCTGCATCAATTGAGATGATTGTGTGGTTTTTGTCTTTCAGTCCATTTATGTGTTTTATGATATTTATTGAATTACATATGTTGAACCATCCCTGCATCTCTGGTATGAATCCAACTTGATCATGATGGATGATCTTTTTGATGTGGGTCTGTATGTGATTTGCAAGTATTTTGTTGAGAATTTTTTGTATCTATATTCATTAGTGAGATGGGTCTATAGCTTTCTTTTTTGTTTGCATCTTTACCTGGCTTTGGTATTAGAGTGATGCTGGCTTCATAGAAGGAGTTTGGGAGAATTCCCTCTGTATCCTTCTAAACAGTTTGAGTAGCAGTGGTTGTAGGAGCTCTTTAAATGTTTTATAGAATTCTGCCGTGAAACCATCTGGACCAAGGCTTTTTTTAGTTGGGATATTTTTAATTACATCTTCAATTTCCTCAGGTATTATGGGTCTATTTAAACTGTATTTTTCTTTGTCCAGGCTCCTATGCCAGGAAAGGAAGAGGGTCACTGGGAGCCTAGTAGGTTGATGAGATCAAGATAAGCTTTATTTATTATCAAACAGGCCTTTAGGCAGGCAGCCAGTGGCAGATACCCAGGCACACCCTAGCAAACAGGGCCACACATAGGCAGGCAGGCTACAGGCAGGCACATATACATGAACACAGGCAGTATGGGAGGTAAGCACACAGATAGGCTTCCAGTGACCCTCTTCCTTTCCTGGCATAGGAGCTTATATCCTTAATAAAATATGATATAAAAGTCTGATTATCCCAGTGGCTAACAAAATTTAGCTTTTAAATCTTGAGCAAACTTCTTCCTATTCTAAGTCCATTTCTGCAAAATAAAATTAATTTAAGCAATTAATCAGCCAAAGTATTAGGAGAATTTATTACATCAAATATTCCTTTATTAAATATTGTCCTTCTAAAATTCAAAACATTACCTGTATTGTACCATTGCCCACAGTTTCATATTTTTGGTAAGAGAGGGAGGAAGAAGAGGAAGGCAAGAAAGAAGAGAAGGAAGAGGAGGAGGAGGCAGAGGAGGAGGAGGCAGAAAGGAGGAGGCAGAGGAGGAGAAGGTGAAGGAGGAGGAGGAGGAGGAGGAGGGAGGGGAGGAGGAGGAGGAGGAGGGAAGGGGAAAGGAGAAAGAAGAGGAGGAAAGAGAAGAGAGAAGAGGAGAAACAAGGGAAGGGATGAAGAGAGACAATTTTGGCCGCTAAGTTAAAGAGCAATAAAAATCCTTTATTTAAAATTGCATCTTACAGTTTATTGGGACATGCAAAATATGAAAATGAGGGAAGTTATTGCTCTCCGGGGCATATAAGACTAGCTGGATTCAATCTCCACGATGCTCACAGTGGTTTGAATGGGAAATTTCACTGTTAACAACTATATTGACCCAGTTTTAAAAGACAAGGAAAAGTATTTAGCAATCACAGGAAAATTAAGTTTCCCTGATATCTTCAGTGAAAGAAACACAGATTAAGCTTATCTTCTACTGTGGAAAAGCATCAGAATTTGATCAATATAATTAGCATACTTAATTGATTATTAGCAAGGAAATTTACCAAGCATCCATTAAGGCATTGATGTTATTTGGTTATTTGGTTTTTGATTTTGTTTGTTTGTTTGTTTTCTTGGGATTCCACTCAATCTTTAATCAAGTAGGGATAAATCCCCACCTTAAAAAAAAAAATCTGCAGTTCGAAGGGCAAAGGGAACAGATAAAAAAGAGGATACTTTAGTTTGCCCCTCGCCCACAGATGTTTTCCATCCTGCTGTAGCTTGACTACACTGTTCAGAATGTATGCTTTTAAAGGCAGGTCCTCCATACAAAGAAACTGCTGGTAGAACTACAGCAGGAAGGCCCAGTCTTCCAAGTCACAAACATGGCCCCAGAAAGCATGTTCTAATTGTAGTCAGTCCAGACTGTCACTGGCAAAAACCCCTGCCCTGTTGGATTTTTATTTCCATTTCCTTTCCTGAGAAAAGGGCAACGTGTGATCCAAGCTGGAGAGCCCATAGGCTTGTCTTCCCCCTAATTGCATGGTATCCCCTCCTCCTGCTCCATTGAATTGGCACTTGATGAGCAGAAGTCCAGTGTGTGTGCTGATCTGTCAGTCATTCACAAGAGACCACTGCACTTTGTTGCAGATTTTGTAGAGGGGAGGGGTAGAGAACCAGTTTTGTCGACAGGTACTGATCATAGATAGGCAGTTGCTACTATTAGGACTCAAAGGGCATTGATGTTATTTGTATCTTGTGAATTTAATGCTAAGGAAAAGTATAGCAGTCCCAGTTATAACCAGCACCTGTTAGCAATCCGGATGTAAACCAAATCTTTGGCTCTACGCCACTGACACCTGCTGACTGCTCATCAACTTGCAGCAGAGTACACCTTGATTCAGCACACTTCACTCAATCATACAGATAAGCATTATGATTCAGACAAGCCCGATGAACTCATTGTATGAAAATAAATAAACATTCACTGGGACAAACTCTAAGTGGCTTAGCAAGCTTACATTATTCTTCTGGAAGTTGTTCCTATTCCTGCAATATAAAAACAGAGCCAACTTGAAAAGCAAAGCTTCCTTTTGCCATATGACATCACTTAATCCTTTCTAGTCTGTCCACTTTCTTTGAAAAGCTAACAATACTTCACTGTCTGTCTTTTCCTATGAATTACTTTGCATATGCTCATATTTTAAAGACAATAACCCCGATTTGTATAACACACATATACATATATTTCTTTTCAGGTATATCTCCCTGTCTTTTCCAAACCCTGATAATATAGCCAGAGCCTGAATCACTTTCCAAAGTTGAAACATTTCTGGCATAGGAACAGGAAAAAGAATCCACTCCTTGGGGCAGTGAATACCCAAGAATGTGAATCAGATTGATTGCCCCCCCAACCCTCTACCACCCCAACCTGCTTAATCTGTGCTTCCTCTGACCAGACATGACCAATCTCACTTTTTCCTTCAACCCTAAATAGTCAACCAGCCTGAGAACTGTGGCCATAATAACCAACTTAAAGGGGAAGGATGCAAGTGGGTCCAGGGTCCCCGATGCCTTGTACAAATGGAGGGCTACTATATAGTGGGACAGTTAATAATAGTAATAGAGAAAGAATTTGAACAAGATTTTATTGGGAAAGCAGATGTTTTTTAACAAAAATATAAATATGAATAGGAAAATTATACATCCACTAATACAATAAAAATTGGAAAGTCCAAACTTATCATTAGAGAATCTGTCTCAAAAATGTATACAAATATATTAAGAAATACAGAGATAGAGAGTGGGGGTTGGTTTAGTTCCCTAGGATGTTCTATGCAATTTTTAAACCAGGCTTGCCAGTCTCTCAAGCAAGACAAAAACATGCTTGTATGTAATCGAAAATGTCCCCCAAAGTGTCATGGAACACTAGTTTTTTGTTTTATTTTGACTGTCTCCCTATAATCTCAGCTGACATGAAACTCCCTCTGAAGACCAGACTAGCCCCAATCTCACAGATTTCCAACTGCCTCTGCTTCCCACATTCTGGGATTAAAGGTGTGTGCCACCAACCCCAGCCTCTGGAACACCAAATTTGTGTAGCATTTTATCATAAGGACATCACATAACCATCCAGTTAAAGGTTGACTACATTGAGATAGACTACACTTCCAGGTGGCTCTGTCTTATTTTCTCTGACTGTATCTCACTCATCTCATTTCAATAACAGTCACTATCTGAGAAGGAATTGGACACCTAGAGCATGTCTCAGTAGAGAGGCCTCATAGGAAGAATGGAGAAAATTACTAAGATTAAATACAATGTGTAAATGGTTTTATAAAGGAACTTTTTTGAATTAAATTAAGACACAGGGGTGGAGAGATGACTCAGCAGTTAAGAGCACTAGCTGCTCTTACAGAAAACCCATGTTCAGTTTACAGTCCCTGTATATTTGTTGTCTAACAAACATCTGTAATTCCAGTTACAGAGATCTGACACCCTCTTGTGACCTCTGAAGGCATTGAATGAACAAGGTGCACTTAACACACATGCACCCAAAATACTTAAACATATAAAATAAATAAAAATTTGATTTTTTTTTGTCTTTTTGAGACAGGGTCTCCCTTTAGTCCCAGCTGGCCTGGAGCTCACTATATTCAAGACCAGGCTGGCCTTGAGCTCACAGAGATCCACCTGCCTCTGTCTCCAAAGTGCTAGGATTAAAGGCATGCACTGCCATGCCCAGCAAAAATTTAATTTTTTTAATGAAAGCACAACTTTGTAGTTTAAGTTTTACGGAAAAAAACTCTGAAATACACTCTTAAAAATACACACAGAAGGCACTGGAGAAATAGCTCAGCATTTAAGAGCACATGCTGTTGAAGCAGAGGATCCATGTCAGACTTCTTAGAACTGACTATAATTCCAGTACAATACTCTCTTCTAGCCTCCACACACACTTGGACTCACAAGAACATACCCACGCTCAAACGCACACAAATACAGACAGTTAAAAATAAGGCAAATCTTTGAAAAATACACATACAGTAATAAAAAATATTTATTTAAAGACATTAATGATCACAATAAATAAAATTACTATCCAGTAATAACTAAGCAAATATAGCATATCTAGGAGAAAAATTGGGAACTAGACTCTTCAAAGTAATACTCAAATAGGTCCAAGTTTTCCTCAACCCATCAACAATAGCATAAAGGATTTAGACTGAGCCTCTAGCAGCACCTGCCAGTTCTGAGTGAACACTCACAAAAGTAGAGTCACAATGAAATGTGTCTCAAATGGCAATATGTTAGGACTTACAGTCCCAGAAGCTCTACTGTCTCTGCTTGCAGAGGCCAGTTTTGGAGGGAAAAGTTGTGGACACCAGCTATCTATTTGCACAGGTACACACCTGCCAGTGGCACTGCCAGCCACTCATCTCATTACAGTTTGTCTTACAAAGAAAGCTCAAACTGGTCAAAGTGCTAAGAAGAGATTTGAGTGTCAGCCCTATATGGGACATCTTCAACAGTCCCCACCACATGTCAAGGCTCGGGGAGGACTGAGGAAGTGGAGACAGAAAGAACATAAGAGCCTGAGGACAGGAGGAGTGCTGTGCAGTGCTGTCTTCTGAGCATTTCACTCATAAAATCACAAGACCTGTGATTACCTGCAGACAATCCATATAAGATGGGCTAGCTGAAATTCCAGTAGAGATGAGGTAGCTGATCTCCAGGCCCCACCCCTCACTCATGAGATTGGCAGGTGATAGCTGCTGGGGAAGGAATCACTCCTGATGGTTGCCGCATACCTGCTGATATTAGGAGCACTAATTGGACTTACTGGTTATAAAAAAAGAAAAAAGACATGAAGTTAGGAGGAGGGTGTATGCAGGGGATGGGAGACAAAGGATATAGATGATCATATTTTATTGTATACATATTTGGAATTCTCTTGGGGTTAATCAACTATCTAGTTAGTCTTAAAACACATTCAATGGGAGGGAACTCAGGTGTGGTACTGTGAACATAGCCAAAAACAGGTGGCTAGATAGGTCATAGATCCTAGAGAAAACTCTACATCTGTCACATCCCTAGACAAACATAATTTCTTACTGTATGCTAAATATGAAACCTTTTATTTACAGACAAGTATACCTATCACCACGCAATGAAGCTTCCTTTTGCAATAGAGGGAGACCATTACAAAGTTCCACAACTGGTCACACAGAGAATGTCTGTGAGATGCCCAGCCCAAAGTGATTCATCTAAAATGGAACCTCTGCACCTAAAGCTCCCAGAACATACTGGATCAGGGGATGGAGAGACTACTAATGCATCTCTCAATGCTCACCGGCAAAGTTTCCTCATGCAACATCAGGCAATTAGCACAGCCCAAGTGGTCAAGGTGTAGAGAATAAGAGACTACAGAGTATGTGTCCTTGGTTTGGAATTCTCAATGAATTTTTAAAAAGAAAAGAAAGCTCTATATCAAGTCTGTTATAAAGCACTCACGACAATCATAGCTAAAATGCTAATTTACATAGGACCACAGGAATTGCAATATGGCAAATTACATCACAGCACAGGAAGGAAAGAGCTGCAAGACAGGATATCAAACAGAATATAGTTAGACTGCAAACTGCACAGTAGACATCCAGGAATACTATCCACTTGTGTTCTAACAGGACACCTGTATCAGTGAGCAAAAGTCAATGGAAATGGTACTTTCGGATCTCCAGAATCCTCTTGGGGAAGTTCTCTAATATCATATTGCCATAAGATGGGAATAAAGCTGTCTCCCCTGATTGCTCAGGAATAGATGACACACGCCTCTGAAAACTCCTTTCTTCATCCTGATATCACCATTTTTTCTTATTTGCATGTAGAAGAAATACAATGCAATTAGAAAATATTCTGATGCTCGGTCCAGAATTCCTCTGGGTGTGTTTTTCTGAACATGTTATGAACATATTCGTGTTCAAAAATACCATGGCTGTGCCATCTGGAGACTTCCAAAGAAAGGGAAATCTGGCTGAGATAAGAGAAAGTGGACTAAGGGTATAAAAAGAAGTGTAGAGACAAGGCAGTTGGGGGGGGGGCAAGATACTGCAAAAAGGAGCCAGGGCCAATACTTCCATTGGCAAGTCATAAAAATTGAAAGACTATGGGCAAAGGACACTATGAAAGTAATGAAATTTCCCTACTCCCCAGTGCCATTTCTCCAACTGTCAGTAAAATCTATTATGCCTACAAATGCATTTTTTCCATTCTTGAATAATATTATAAAGGAACTGTAGTAGTTTGAATGATAATGTCCCCTATAGGCACCAAGTATTTGAATACTTGGCCCCAGTTGATTGCACTATTTGGGAAGTTTAGGAGATGCTGCCTGAGAAGAAGCAGGTCATTGAGGGGTGTGCTTTGAGAGTTTACAGCCTTGATTCATCTTCAGCTTGTCTCTCCTCTGGTTCCTCTACATGCTTGAAGATTTGAATTTTCGACTTTCTGCTCTGGTTGCCTCCTGCTATGCCTCCCCTGACTCCCCACATGATAAACTCTTATCTCTTTGGAACTATAAGCCCAGTAAAGTTCCTTCTATAAGTTATTTTTGTCATGGTGTTTTTATCACAGTAGCAGAAACATAACTCATGCAGGAACTATTTAAAATTCAAATCAACATGAGATAGAACATCATGTTGCTACAGATACAAACAAGATACAAGAGACCAAGAACAAAGGAAGTTATGAGGTAGTAAGCTGTGCAGAAATCGTCCACAATCAGGAAATGGCTTTGGATTGCTTCAGCAAGTGAAAATAAAGGGTTCCGAAAAAAAAAAAAAAAGTAAAAAAGAAAATAAAGGGTTCATTCCAGGAACATGTAGGTCACCAAGAGTCGATTGAACTCTCAAATGGCCGATGTGTACCAAAGAATCAGAAAAAGAGTGTTCATTGTTTCAAGTGGCTGTTATACTTTTAATAGCTATTTGGGTTTAGAGCATGATACAGTGAAATATAGCTCCTTGACATAAGCAGAGCTCACTCTTTGGCCTTCTCCCACCTTTTTCCTCCAAGGCAATATAAATAATTCTCAATCCACCTCTCCTGAACATTCTCTTGAGGTCATGTATACTGCTTTGCAGCCACAGTAAAAGAATGCAGATGCAGAGATATACAGGAATCTAAACAAACAGGCCTTGCTAAATTTGCAGTTATTACCACTAAGCCCTACTCCTTCATCCAATTATTGCTCTCAGCTGTTCATTCTTCATCAAACCTAAGCACAAGAATACATTTTTCTCTAGATCTTTGGGTCTTTATTTATAAAGGCTTCTCCTAAGTAGCTTTATGTTTCTAACCAAAAGCAACTTGGAAAGGAAAGGGTTTATTTCAGTTTTTACAAGTTACAGTCCATCCTTTAGGGAAACCAAGACAAGAATTAAAGGCAGGAATGGAAGAAGAGAGCACAGAGCAATGCTGCTTACTGGCTGGCTTCCCCTCCTGGCTTATCAGCTACTTTTCTTATACAGCGAGATTGGTAGCAGCACACACAGAGGGCTGGGATCTGCTGCCATCAATTAGCAATCAAGAAAATGCCCTGCAGCCATGCACACAGGGCTTTCTTCTCTCTTCTCAGAGATTGTACTTTGTGTCAAGGTGACAAAAGCTAACCAGCATAAGGCTTCTATGTCACATAAAACTTCTGTCAAATAAAGTTTCATGCTTCTCTTTATTTGATCTGTTTTTAGTTATGGGGTGTCAGTCATGCACCATGTAATGGGTAAAGAAAAGATGTGCCCTTTTCTCCCCTACACATCTAATGAAATAATTCAGCTTAACTCCAGTTTAGTCCACTTATCATTCCAGATCACTGCTTATCGGAACTGACACAGCCTTGACTTTTCCTAAATCAAATACACATCTATAGATGTATTACTTCTCACTTACGGTGTTTAAAATAGAAATTTTCTGGTAGAGATCATAATGACATTCTGTAAGTTGTAAAACACTTTTTTTATTTTTTTTCCTTTCTTTTTTTTTATTTATTTCTGTATGTGTATGAATGTACTGTCTGCATGCAAGTTTGTGCACCTGTGTCGTGCAATGCTGCGGAGGTCAGAAGAGGGTGTTGGATTCCCCTGGAACTGGAGTTCTCCTGGAATTGGAG
Organism: Rhizomys pruinosus; assembly: GCA_009823505.1. Taxonomy (NCBI): domain Eukaryota; kingdom Metazoa; phylum Chordata; class Mammalia; order Rodentia; family Spalacidae; genus Rhizomys; species Rhizomys pruinosus. Next base: position 2,522,612 of record VZQC01000152.1, on the reverse strand, counting down.
TTTCAGACGGTTCTCAGCCACCATGTGGGTGCTGGGGATTGAACCCGGGTCCTCTATAATAGGGTCGGCGCTCTTAACCACTAGGCCATCTCTCCAGCCCATTTTTTTTTCCTTTCTACCTACCTTCCTTCCTTTCTCCCTTTCTTATTTATTGTGTGTGTATGTATGTGATGTGTGAGTGTGATGTTGGTGCCACATACCATAGCACACGTGTGGAAGGCGGAGGACAACTTTATAGAGTGAATTTTCTCCTCACACCTTTATATGGGTTCAGTTCATGGATTAATTTCATGTCTTCACACTTGCATAGCAAGTGTTTTTACCCCTCAATGACTCCTTGGTTGTCAAATTGATTGAATTGAAAGACATCTATGAAGTTAATAAATCGCACTTGTCTGTAAGGGTATTTTTAAAGGTGATTGGCATATGGAACATCATTGAAGAGGTAGTGGGGGTGATTCCCACCCTGAACATGAGTAGTACTAACCAATAGAATGGTTGAGAGACTGAACAATAGAGAGACCAAAACTGGAAAAGGAAGAAGCCAAGCAGTACAAGCAAGTTCCATTCTTTCTGAGCCAGTTCATCTATTGTTCCCATCACTGTGCGGCTCCAGCTTCTGGGGCTCCAGCTTCTGAGGCTCCAGCTTCTTCAGACTTTCAATGTGAATGTCAACAGACACTCTCCAGCTCCCAGGCCTTCAGCTTCACACTGAGATGCATCATCTATCTGTCTGGATCTGAGGCTTCTAGCTTCTTAGACTGAAGAGCTACTGGATTCTCTAGCTCTCCAGCAGGCACCCAGCTATTGTGGGGCTATCCATTTCTAGACATATAAGCCAATCTAATAAGTCTCCTTTTGCAATGATATATATTTTATTGTTTCCACTGTAGAGAACACTAATATGAGATCCAAGCTCTAAAGCCAGGAATGGAGAAGAGTCACAAGAGGCTTAGAGCTTGGAAAGAATTCAAGTGATAGGGAGATAAGACATACTTTATTCATGTGCACACAGGCTACTAGGCAAGCAGACTCTGTCAGATCTGTACAGTCAGGCACACACAAACAAACAGGGGCCACACATAGGTAGGCACAGACACATGCAGACATGCTGCAACAGGTTTGCCACTAGGTCCTACAATCTTCCCACTCCCAGACAGACTTTTAACTAAATATATATATATATATTAAGATATAATATATATACTATTATATAATATAATATATAATATAATATTATATCATATATATATAATCTAAAATATATATATAACTGATATATATATATATAGTAATTTCCATCTCTCTCTCTCTCTCTCTCTCTCTGGATTGGCAAAGGAAAAGAAAAAATGGTGTTTAAGAGAATGTTGGAAATATTTTCTAACAGGTTGAAAAGATTTTATCATGCCTTTTAAAGAGGGAACAACAACATAAGGACTGGGTCAAAGGACTGACTGATAAGCTCAATTCTGCTCAAAGCAACAAGCCTCTGAAGAAAAAAAAAGTCTTTGGAAGCACTGAGAGAAAGATGCAAGACACGTATGGCAAAACGCATAAACTGGGGTGGGGTGAGGGGCAGGGAGAGGGGAAAGTATCCAAATTGGAATTAAAAAATGATGTATGAAATATACAAAATGTCAATAAAAATGTGAAAGCTAAAAAATATTACCCTTTTGTGGGAGCAAGCCAGTAAGCAGCGTTCCTCCATGTCCTGTGCTTTGGCTCCTGCCTATAGGTTCCTGCCCTGAATTCCTATGGTGGACTCCCTCAGTGATGAACTGTGACCCAGGAGATGTGAGTCAAATAAAAACCCTTTCCTCCCCCCACCAAAAAATGCCCTTTTATGCCCTTAAAGCTTCCATATAGAACTTAGATGTGCGGGGTATCGTGGCACGGGCCTGTAATTCTATCAGCAGGGGAACGCAGAGGAAGCAAGACCAGGATTTCCAAGCCAGCTTCAGCTACATGAAGCTCTGTCTCAAAACAGAAATACACAAACAAACAAAAAAGGATTTGCGAATTGTAGTGCACTAACTGGCTGATACATCTTTCTCTATTAGACTGTTAGCTGCCAGCAGTGTGCTGTGGTTTGATCATGTCCCCCAGAATGTGTTGAAAACTCAATCCCCAGTGAGTAGTGTTGAGAAGCTAAGGCTTTAAAATGTGGTTAGGTCATAAAGTTTGTGGCCTTATGTATGAGTTAATGTGATTATCAAAGAGATTGGTTTATCAGAAGGCAGGAACCCATAAAGACAGCTGGATTCATGGAAAAGCAATGACGCATCTCCCGCCCTTCTCTCATGTACTTCTTTCACGTCTGCTGTGGGATAACATAGCAAGAAAGTCTTCACCAGATGCTTGTAGTTTTCCAGCCACAAAAACCCAAGAGCTAAATATATCTCTATTGTTTATAAATCAGCCAGTTTGTATAATTCTGCTTTACCAACACAAAATGAACTAAGACAGTCTTTTAACTAGTTGCTTAAGATTTAATAAATAACTAATGAATTCATTTTATTAAAATGAAATTACTAAAGGAGACTCCTCATTTTTCCTCTATCATATTTTCCTATCCAGAAACCAAGTCCTTAATTGAATAAATCAGAATGACTTTGCCTTCAGCCATGGTTACTAACATCTCACTTAAAAATGCAAGACGAGCTGGGCATGGTGGTGCACACCTTTAATCCTAGTACTTGGGAGGCAGAGGCAGGTGGATCTTTGTGAGTTCAAGGCCAGCCTGGTCTACAGAGTGAGTTCCAGGCCATCTGGGGCTACCAGGGGGGAGACCCTGTCTAGAAAGACCCCCCCAAAAAAAGGGGGGGGGGAGATCTAGAATTTTTAAAGTTCCTTCCTGAAACAATGTAACACATATTCACATCGCGGAAGGTTCTTCATGGCCACCATATTACCTGAACTGATATTGCCTGAGTTAATTGAGGGGAACTTCAAAGCCACATGGGTGCTACCAACATTGTAATTCTAGTGGGTGCGGTCTGGGGGGTGGGGGGGGGGTGGGGCTCTCGGGACGGAGGAGGCAGGGCCATCAGTAGTTTAAGGACATCTTCAGCTACTTACCAAGTTTGAGGCCAGCCTGGGCTCCTTTATGAGGTCCTGCCTCAAAAACAAACATTGAATAATTTGAATAATTGGAGTGTAATTAATATTTCTAAATTCATGAAAATGTATAGAAAATAAGATCCCATTGATTCAGTAAGGCTGTTTTGTTTTGCTTGCTTGGAAGGAAATTTCTCAGGGCCAGCATCGATTCTTTTTGCTGGTTTGGGTGAAAGATTTAGGAGTTGATTCTGGTCGATTTTGACTATCTTCTCACTAGTTTAGGCTCATAAAGCTGGTGGCTTACATGAGTGAACAGTTGGTGTGTTCAGCACCATGGCTCTAGCCCCCTCCCTCCAGGCTCTATGTGTGGTACAGAGGATCCTCTTTAAGAACACCCAAGCAATTTTGAAAATCATAGTTGCTATATCTGGGTAGCCAACTTTGGAGAATGTGTCAAGGAAACAATTGTTAAAGTTTGTTACTGAATCTAGGCCAGGAAGATGTCTCATTGGGTAGAGGTACTACCCCCATTGGCTAGAGGTATGAGAGGACCTCATTGCAATTCATGGTTTCACAAGTTGGCAGGAAGTAATCACTAAAGGTTGTTTCTGACCACATCTTTGCAGTATGTGGCATGCACCACCTACACACACCACACACAACCACACAACACCAATATAAATAAATAGTAAATAGTAAGTAAATTAAAAGGTACTTGACAACCCAACCCACAGGGATGAGTGGGCGATGGTAGCCAAACGTCAGGAGACCCAGAGGAAGGCGAGTTACTAAAGAATGAGGGCTCCAGTGCTTGTAGCCTACAAGGGGATAACAATGGAAACATGCACGTAAGATTTTCAAGGATCAGAAAATCATATTAAAGTTTTTTACTGAAATTTTTTGATTTTCATACAACAAAATTTGATGTGTTTAGACCCTTCCCCTAGCTGCACCCTCCTCTTACTGTTTTCCTCACCCAAAATTTAACGCACTCTCTCATATATTCTATCTATATCTATATCTCTCATATATACATTAAGAAACTTCTCTAGTGGTAGGTTTCCATATAGCTTTTTCTTTTTTTAATGTTTTTTTAAATTTTATTTATTTTTGTACGCATATGAGTTTGTAATGTCTCGCCATGTAGGTTTGTGCACACGTTTCGTGCAATGCCGGGTGTCGAAAGAGGGTCTCGGATTTCCCCTGGAACTGGAGGTCTACTGGAATTGGAGTTACTTTACCGACGTTTCTCAGCCACCAGTGGGTGCTGGGAATTGAACCAGGTCCTTTGCAAGAGGCAGTCAGGTTGGTGCTTCTTAACCCGCTTAGTCATCTTCTCACGCACCCCATATGACTCTTTCGAAAGGCCTTAGTGTTACTTATTCCTCCCCATACTCCCCACTGTGCCCTGCCTCCATTCCCCCAACCAATTTTGGCTCTTTATACCTCTCCCAGGAAGGCCCCTACCATGAGTGTTTATTAATTTCTGACTTCTCTGGATTTTCAAATGGAAATACGAACATTTAAGAAAGAACATGTCTCTGTTACTTCACTTAGGGTGATATCTTCTAGCTCCATCCATTTACCTGAAAAATTTCATAATTTCCTTTTCAAAGAGCTGAATAATATTCCATCGTGAACAGAAACTACACCTTCATTATCTACTAATCAGTTGGTAGACATCTAGGTCATTTACACTTTCTGACTTATGAAAATGACAGCAGCAAGTAAAAAATGGATACGATTAATAAGTCTTGCCCTTTTTTTTTTTTTTTTTTTTTTTTTTTTTGTTTTCGAGAACGGGTCTCCTTGTAGCCCCAGATGGCCTGGAACTCACTCTGTAGACCAGGCTGGCCTTGAACTCACAAAGATCCACCTGCTCTGCCTCCCAAGTACCGGATTAAAGGTGTGCACCACCATGCCCAGCTCGTCTTGCATTTTTTAAGTTGAGATGTTGTAACCATGGCTGAAGGCAAAGTCATTCTGATTTATTCAATTAAGGACTTGGTTTCTGGATAGGAAAATATGATAGAGGAAAAATGAGGAGTCTCCTTTAGTAATTTCATTTTAATAAAATGAATTCATTAGTTATTTATTAAATCTTAAGCAACTAGTTAAAAGACTGTCTTAGTTCATTTTGTGTTGGTAAAGCAGAATTATACAAACTGGCTGATTTATAAACAATAGAGATATATTTAGCTCTTGGGTTTTTGTGGCTGGAAAACTACAAGCATTGGTTGAAGACTTTCTTGCTATGTTATCCCACAGCAGACGTGAAAGAAGTACATGAGAGAAGGGCGGGAGATGCGTCATTGCTTTTCCATGAATCCAGCTGTCTTTATGGGTTCCTGCCTTCTGATAAACCAATCTCTTTGATAATCACATTAACTCATACATAAGGCCACAAACTTTATGACCTAACCACATTTTAAAGCCTTAGCTTCTCAACACTACTCACTGGGGATTGAGTTTTCAACACATTCTGGGGGACATGATCAAACCACAGCACACTGCTGGCAGCTAACAGTCTAATAGAGAAAGATGTATCAGCCAGTTAGTGCACTACAATTGAAAAATCCTTTTTTGTTTGTTTGTGTATTTCTGTTTTGAGACAGAGCTTCATGTAGTGATGAAGCTGGCTTGGAAATCCTGGTCTTGCTTCCTCTGCGTTCCCCTGCTGATAGAATTACAGGCCCGTGCCACGATACCCCGCACATCTAAGTTCTATATGGAAGCTTTAAGGGCATAAAAGGGCATTTTTTTGGTGGGGAAGGGGGAAAGGGTTTTTATTTCACATCTCCCTGGTCACATTCATCACTGAGGGAGTCCACCATATGGTTCAGGGCAGGAACCTAAGGCAGGAGCCAAACACAGGACATGGAGGAACGCTCTTACTGCTTGCTCCCACAAAAGGGTAATATTTTTTAGCTTTCACATTTTTATTGACATTTTGTTTATTTCATACATCATTTTTAATTCCAATTTGGGTACTCCCCTCTCCCTATGCCCCTCACCCCACCATTTTATGGCTTTTGCTACTGTCTGCATCTTTCGCTCAGTGCTTCCACTTTTTCAAACCCTCCTTCCCCTGCCTCCTCGCACTCTATCTCGTCTTTTGCTTTTTTTTTGAGCAAGAATTGAGCTTATCCGTCAGTCCTTTGACCCAGTCCTTATGTTGTGTGTTCCCTCTTTACAAGGATGATAAATCTTTTCAACCTGTTAGAATAGAAAATTAATCTTAACACATTTTTTTCTTTGCATCCAGGAGAGAAGAGAGAGATGAGGGAGAGAGAAAATATCTATTATATATAGTTATAGTTGATTTATATATATATACTGTTATATATATATACATTAGATACTTATTATATATATATATATATTATATATATATATTATATATTAGTTAAAAGTCTGTCTGGGAGTGGGAAGTTGTAGGACCTAGTGGCAAACCTGTTGCAGCATGTCTGCATGTGTCTTGCCTACCTATGTGTGGCCCCTGTTTGTTTGTGTGTGCCTGACTGTACAGATCTGACAGAGTCTGCTTGCCTAGTAGCCTGTGTGCACATGAATAAGTATGTCTTATCTCCCTATCACTTGAATTCTTTCCAAGCTCTAAGCCTCTTGTGACTCTTCTCCATTCCTGGCTTTAGAGCTTGGATCTCATATTAGTGTTCTCTACAGTGGAAACAATAAAATATATATCATTGCAAAAGGAGACTTATTAGATTGGCTTATATGTCTGAAATGGATAGCCCCACAATAGCTGGGTGCCTGCTGGAGAGCTAGAGAATCCAGTAGCTCTTCAGTCTAAGAAGCTAGAAGCCTCAGATCCAGACAGATAGATGATGCATCTCATGTGTAAGCTGAAGGCCTGGGGAGCTGGAGAGTGTCTGTTGACATTCACATTGAAAGTCGAAGAAGCATGGGCCTCAGAAGCTGGAGCCCCAGAAGCTGGAGCCGCACAGTGATGGAACAATAGATGAACTGGCTCAGAAAGAATGGAACTTGCTTGTACTGCTTGGCTTCTTCCTTTTCCAGTTTTGGTCTCTCTATTGTTCAGTCTCTCAACCATTCTATTGGTTAGTACTACTCATGTTCAGGGTGGGAATCACCCCCACTACCTCTTCAATGATGTTCCATATGCCAATCACCTTTAAAAATACCCTTACAGACAAGTGCGATTTATTAACTTCATAGATGTCTTTCAATTCAATCAATTTGACAACCAAGGAGTCATTGAGGGGTAAAAACACTTGCTATGCATGTGTGAAGACATGAAATTAATCCATGAACTTACCCATATAAAGGTTGTATGGTTTACAGTAGAGAAATTCCTCTATAAAGTTGTCCTCCAGCCTTCCACCACGTGTGGCTATGGATGTGGGCACCAACATCACACTCAACATCACTACATACCACACACCATAATAAGAGGAAAGAAGAAAGAAGGATGAGAAAGGAAGGAAGGTGGAGAGAAAGGAAAAAAAAAAATGGGCTGGAGAGAGGGCCTATGTGGTTATTAAGGCGCGACCCTAATTTAGAGGACCTGGTGTTCATCCCCCAGCACCCACTGGTGGCTGAGAACCGTCTGATCTGAACTCCAATTCCAGAACTCCCAGTTTCCAGGGAATCCAAACACCCTCTTCTGACCTCCTCAGCATTGGCACGACACAGGTGCACAAACTTGCATGCAGACATACATTCATACACATACAGATAAATAAAAAAAAAGAAAGGAAAAAAAAATAAAAAAAAGTGTTTTACAACTTACAGAATGTCATTATGATCTCTACCAGAAAATTTCTATTTTAAACACCGTAAGTGAGAAGTAATACATCTATAGATGTGTATTTGATTTAGGAAAAGTCAAGGCTGTGTCAGTTCCGATAAGCAGTGATCTGGAATGATAAGTGGACTAAACTGGAGTTAAGCTGAATTATTTCATTAGATGGTAGGGGAGAAAAGGGCACATCTTTTCTTTACCCATTACATGGTGCATGACTGACACCCCATAACTAAAAACAGATCAAATAAAGAGAAGCATGAAACTTTATTTGACAGAAGTTTTATGTGACATAGAAGCCTTATGCTGGTTAGCTTTTGTCCACTTGACACAAAGTACAATCTCTGAGGAAGAGAGAGAAAGCCCCTGTGTGCATGGCCTGCAGGGCATTTTCTTGATTGTCTAATTGATGGCAGCAGATCCCAGCCCTCTGTGTGTGCTGCTACCAATCTCGCTGTATAAGAAAAGTAGCTGATAAGCCAGGAGGGGAAGCCAGCCAGTAAGCAGCATTGCTCTGTGTCTCTGTCTTCCATTCCTGCCCATTTAATTCATTGTCTTGGTTTCCTAAAGGAGGACGTAACTTGTTAAAAACTGAAATAAACCTTTCCTTCCCATTGCTTTTGGTTTAGAACATAAAGCTACTTAGGAGAAGCCTTTATAAATAAAGACCCAAAGATCTAGAGACAAAATGTATTCTTGTGCTTAGGTTTGATGAAGAATGAACAGCTGAGAGCAATAATTGGATGAAGGAGTAGGGCTTAGTGGTAATAACTGCAAATTTAGCAAGGCCTGTTTGTTTAGATTCCTGTATATCTCTGCATCTGCATTCTTTTACTGTGGCTGCAAAGCAGTATACATGACCTCAAGAGAATGTTCAGGAGAGGTGGATTGAGAATTATTTATATTGCCTTGGAGGAAAAAAGGCGGGGAGAAGGCCAAAGAGTGAGCTCTGCTTATGTCAAGGAGCTATATTTCACTGTATCATGCTCTAAACCCAAATAGCTATTAAAAGTATAACAGCCACTTGAAACAATGAACACTCTTTTTCTGATTCTTTGGTACACATCGGCCATTTGAGAGTTCAATCGACTCTTGGTGACCTACATGTTCCTGGAATGAACCCTTTATTTTCTTTTTTACTTTTTTTTTTTTTTCGGAACCCTTTATTTTCACTTGCTGAAGCAATCCAAAGCCATTTCCTGATTGTGGATGATTTCTGCACAGCTTACTACCTCATAACTTCCTTTGTTCTTGGTCTCTTGTATCTTGTTTGTATCTGTAGCAACATGATGTTCTATCTCATGTTGATTTGAATTTTAAATAGTTCCTGCATGAGTTATGTTTCTGCTACTGTGATAAAAAACACCATGAACAAAATAACTTATAGAAGGAACTTTACTGGGCTTATAGTTCCAAGAGATAAGAGTTTATCATGTGGGGAGTCAGGGAGGCATAGCAGGAGGCAACCAGAGCAGAAAGTCGAAATATTCAAACTCTTCAAGCATGTAGAGGAACCAGAGGAGAGACAAGCTGAAGATGAATCAAGGCTGTAAACTCTCAAAGCACACCCCTCAATGACCTGCTTCTTCTCAGGCGCATCTCCTAAACTTCCCAAATAGTGCAATCAAACGGGGCCAAGTTATTCAAATACTTGGATGCCTATAGGGGAATTTCATTCAAACTACTACAGTTCCTTTATAATATTATTCAAGAATGGAAAAAATGCATTTGCTTTAGGCATAATAGATTTTACTGACAGTTGGAGAAATGGCACTGGGGAGTAGGGAAATTTCATTACTTTCATATTGTCCTTTTCCCATAGTCTTTCAATTTTTTGACTTGCCAATGGAAGTATTGGCCCTGGCTCTCTCCTTTTGCAGTATCTTGCCCCCCCCCCAACTGCTCCTTGTCTCTACACTTCTTTTTATACCCTTAGTCCACTTTCTCTTATCTCAGCCAGATTTCCCTTTCTTTGGAAGTTCTCCAGATGGCACAGCCATGGTATTTTTGAACACGAATATGTTCATAACATGTTCAGAAAAACACACCCAGAGGAATTCTGGACCGAGCATCAGAATATTTTCTAATTGCATTGTATTTCTTCTACATGCAAATAAGAAAAAAAAGGAGATAAGGATGAAGAAAGGAGTTTTCAGAGGCGTGTGTCATCTATTCCTGGCAATCAGGGGAGACAGCTTTATTCCCATCTATTGGCAATATGATATTAGAGAACTTCCCAAGAGGATTCTGGAGATCCGAAGTACCATTTCCATTGACTTTTGCTCACTGATACAGGTGTCCTGTTAGAACACAAGTGGATAGTATTCCTGGATGTCTACTGTGCAGTTTGCAGTCTAACTATATCTTGTTTGATATCCTGTCTTGCAGCTCTTTCCTTCCTTGCTGTGTATGTATTTGCCTATTGCAATTCCTGTGTGGTCCTATGTAAATTGCATTTTAGCAGTATGATTGTCGTGAGTGGCTTTATAAAACAGACTTGATATAGAGCTTCTTTTCTTTTTAAAAATTCATTGAGAATTCCAAACCAAGGACACATTTACTCTGTAGTCTTTATTCTCTACACCTTGACCACTTGGGCTGTGCTAATTGCCTGATGTTGCATGAGGAAACTTTGCCGGTGAGCATTGGAGAGAATGCATTAGTATCTCTCCATCCCCTGATCCAGTATGTTCTGGGAGCTTAGTTAGTGCAGAGGTTCCATTTTAGATGATCAACTTTGGGCTGGGCATCTCACAGACATTGCTCTGTGGACCAGTTGTTGGAACTTTGTAATGGTCTCCCTCTATTGCAAAAGAAGAAGCTTCATTGCGTTGGTGATAGGTTTCTACTGTCTGAAATAAAAGGTTTCATATTTAGCATACAGTAAGAAATTATGTTTGTCTAGGGATGTGGCAGATGTAGAGTTTTCTCTAGGAGTCTATGACCATCTAGCCACCTGTTTTTGGCTATGTTCACAGTACCACACTGAGTTCCCCCCATTGAATGGTTTTTATTTGTTTTTAAGGACAACTAGCCTGTTGATAGTGATAACCCCAAGGAATTCCAAATATGTATACAATAAATATGATCATCTTATCCTTTGTCTCCCATCCCCTGCCTACACCCTCCTCCTAAACTTCATGTCTTTTTTCTTTTTTTATAACCAGTAAGTCCAATTAGTGCTCTAATATCAGCAGGTATGCGGCAACCATCAGGAGTGATTCCTTCCCCAGCAGCTATCACTGCCAATTCATGAGTGAGGGTGGGGCCTGGAGATCAGCTACCTCATCTTTACTGGAATTTCAGCTAGCCCCCTATTTATGGATTGTTGCAGCGGTAATCACAGGTCTTGGTGATTTTATGAGGTGAAGGCATGCCAGCGAAGACAGCACTGCACAGCATCCTCCTGTCCTCAGGCTCTTATGTTCTTTCTGTCTCCACTTCCTCAGTCCTCCCCGAGCCTTGACATGTGGTGGGGACTGTTGAAGATGTCCCATATAGGGCTGACACTCAAATCTCTTCTTAGCACTTTGACCAGTTTGAGCTTTCTTTGTAAGACAAACTGTAATGAGATGAGTGGCTGGCAGTGCCACTGGCAGGTGTGTACCTGTGCCAATAGATAGCTGGTGTCCACAACTTTTCCCTCCAAAACTGGCCTCTGCAAGCGAGACAGTAGAGCTTCTGGGACTGTAAGTCCTAACATATTGCCATTTGAGACACATTTCATTGTGACTCTACTTTTGTGAGTGTTCACTCAGAACTGGCAGGTGCTGCTAGAGGCTCAGTCTAAATCCTTTATGCTATTGTTGATGGGTTGAGGAAAACTTGGACCTATTTGAGTATTACTTTGAAGGTCTATATTCCCATTTTTTCTCCTAGATATGCTATATTTGCTTAGTTATTACTGGATAGTAATTTTATTTATTGTGATCATTTATGTCTTTAAATAAATATTTTTATTACTGTATGTGTATTTTTCAAAGTTTTTATTTTTTTTTAATTCTGTTATTTTGTGGTTACTGGAAGGTTTTTAAATGTTTTGTAATAAGTTTTGGAGGCTAGAAGAGAGTATTGTACTGGAATTATAGTCAGTTCTAAGAAGTCTGACATGGATCCTCTGCTTCAACAGCATGTGTCTTAAATGCTGAGCTATTTCTCCAGTGCCTTCTGTTGTGATTTTTAAGAGCGTATTTCAGAGTTTTTTTCCGTAAAACTATAATCACAAGTGTGCTTTCAATTAAAAAAATTACATTTTTTTTTTCAGGGGTGGCACATGCTTTAATTTCAGGCCTCAGGAGGCAGGGTGGATCTCTGTGAGCTCAAGGCCAAGCCTGGTCTTGTCAATATGTGAGCTCCAGGCCAGCTGGGATCAAAGGCCCTGTCTCAAAAACAAAAAAAAAAAAAACCTGTCTCAAAAAAAAATATAATTTTGAAAAAATAAAAAATATTTCAAAATTTTTATTCTATTTTATCTGTTTAAGTACTTTTGTGTGCATGTGTGTTAAGTGCACCTTGTCATTCATGCTTTCAAGGTGGGCTGGAACCTCACGGTTACAAATAGCCCGCTAGTCCTCAACTGACGAGGCTTGTGACTAGTGGAGTCAGATCTCTGGAGAGACTGGGAAAATTCAACAGATGTTTGTGGGGGATAACAATACACAAAATCAATGGATTTTCCTATGCAGAGGGCGGACGTTATAAACTGAACAGTATCTGTGTGTTTCTTTGTAAAGGGCAAGACTTCTTAATTCTGTATCCATGTTTATTGCTGTCATTTTCATAAGTCAGAAAGTGTAAATGACCTAGATGTCTACCAACTGATTAGTAGATAATGAAGGTGTAGTTTCTGTTCACGATGGAATATTATTCAGCTCTTTTAAAATGAAATTATGAAATTTTCAGGTAAATAGACACAATCACCCTAAGTGAAGTAACAGAGACATGTTCTTTCTTAAATGTTCGTATTTCCATTTGAAAATCCAGAGAGGTCAAGAAATTAATAAACACTCATGGTAGGGGCCTTCCTGGGAGAGGTATAAAGAGCCAAATGGGGTGGGGAATGGGAGGGCAGGGCACAGTGGGGAGTATGGGGAGGAATAAGTAACACTAAAGGCCTTTAGAAAAAGCTATATGGGGTGCTGGAGAGATGGCCTAGCGGTTAAGAGCACCAACTGCTCTTGCAGAGGACCTGGGTTCAATTCCCAGCACCCACATGGTGGCTGAGAAGCGTCTGTAACTCCAATTCCAGTAGAACTCCAGTTCCAGGGGAATCCGAGACCCTCTTCTGACCCCCGCGGCATTGCACGACACGGGTGCACAAACCTACATGCAGACAGTACACTCATACACATACAAAAATAAATAAAATTTAAAAAAAAAATTAAAAAAAGAAAAAGCTATATGGAAACCTACCACTAGAGAAGTTTCTTAATGTATATATAGAGAGATATAGATATAGATATAAATATATGATAGAGTGCGTTAAATTTGGGTGAGGAACAGTAAGAGGTGTGCAGCTAGGGGAATGGTCTAAACACCATCAAATTTTGTTGTATGAAAATCAAAAAATTCAGTTAAAAACTTTAATATAGGATTTCTGTCTGAAAATCTTATGTGCATGTTTCATTGTTATCAACTTGTAGCTAAAGCACGTGAGCCCTCATTATTTAGTAATAGCCTTCCTCTGGTCTCCTGACGTTTGCTACCATAGCCACACAGCCTGTGTTGGGTTGATTCAAGTAACCTTTATTTACTTACTATTTATTTATTTGTGTGTGTGTGTGTGTGTGTGTGTGTGTGTGTGTGTGTGTAGGTGTATGCATGCCACATACTGCATGTGGTCAGAAAACAACTCTTGAGTGGATTACTTCCTGCCACCTTGTGAAACCAGGAATTGCACTGAGGTCCTCAGTACCTCTAGCCAATGAGGGTAGTACCTCTACCCAATGAGACATCTTCCTGGCCTAGATTCAGTAACAAACTTTAACAATTGTTTCCTTGACACATTCTCCAAAGTTGGCTACCCAGATATAGCAACTATGATTTTCAAAATTGCTTGGGTGTTCTTAAAGAGGATCCTCTGTACCACACATAAAGCCTGGAGGGAGGGGGCTAGAGCCATGGTGCTGAACACACCAACTGTTCACTCATGTAAGCCACCAGCTTTATGAGCCTAAACTAGTGAGAAGATAGTCAAAATCGACCAGAATCAACTCCTAAATCTTTCACCAACCAAGCAGAAAAGAATCGATGCTGGCCTGAGAAATTTCCTTTCCTAAACAAAGCAAAACAAAACACAGCCTTACTGAAGCAATGGGATCTTATTTTTCTATACATTTTCATGAATTTAGAAATATTAATTACACTCCAATTATTCAAATTATTCAATTTTGTTTTTGAGGCAGGACCTCATAAAGTAGCCCAGGCTGGCCTCAAACTTGGTAAGTAGCTGAGGATGTCCTTAAACTACTGATGGCCCTGCCTCCTCTTCCCAAGAGCTAGAATTACAAGTGTGTAGCACCACATGTGGCTTTGAGTTCCTCAATTAACTCCAGGCATATCAGTCAGGTAATATTGGCCATGAAGAACCTTCCTCATGGTGAATATGTTTACATTGTTTCAGGGAAGGACTTAAATTCTCCCCCCCCCCTTTTTTTGGGGGGGGTCTTTTCTAGACAGGGTCTCCCTGTAGCCCCAGCTGGCCTGGAACTTATTCTGTAGACCAGGCTGGCCTTGAACTCACAAAGATCTGCCTGCCTCTACCTCCCAAGTGCTGGGATTAAAGGCGTGTGCCACCACTACTGGCTCTCAATTTCCCCTTTCATTCTCCCAGGCACCTAACAGCATCTTGGACACTCAGATGCAACCAAACATGGATTCATCAAGGATTACAGGGATAAAATATAAGTGGTAGGGTGTGGTTAAAATAGAAAGCCTAGGGGAGCAGATACGGTTGATCAAAACCAAGTCTGTGTAAAAATGCCATTAGGAAAATTAATGAGAGAAAAACTAACATAACATTCACATACACTGTCTCACTGCACAATAGGCAAAAAAAAAGGAACTTCCCATGTGCACCCCCTGCCTTTTTATATAGGTGCAATGAGCCAGCCTCAATAGGACACTGGAGGAGGGAGAAAATGGTTGAGGAGAAGAAAGAGGAAAAAGAGAGAGATGCAAGCCAAATGGGGAGAAATAAGCCACAGTAGGATTGTACTAAGGTTTGTTCATTGTTGAGGTTGAATATCTCTCTTTTTTTCTACCAGTTTTTAAAACCAATTCTTTTATTGAGGTTTTGTGCATTTCATGAAACATTTCTTAATCAAATTTAGACACATTCCTCCGTACTTCCTCCCCACCCTGCCAGAGCTCATGCATTCTGCCATACATGTCTTTCATCTTTTTCTCAGTCTTTTTTTTTTAATTTTCGATGCAGAAGTTTTCTGTTTGGGGCAGAAGTTTACTGTTTCACTCAGTTCTTTGACCCAGTCTTCTTTTGTTGCTGTTGTTGTTCCAAATTGTATCTCACCAAAATATGAATATCTCTTTTCAATGCTGGGAATATCATTATATAAAAATAAATTATCTTCTTGAGGCAAAAGGTTACACTGTTTTCCTTCCTACACAGATAATTTTACAATCAGCCTTATCTCTAGCTCTAGTTTGTAAGGTAT
Organism: Rhizomys pruinosus; assembly: GCA_009823505.1. NCBI lineage: Eukaryota > Metazoa > Chordata > Mammalia > Rodentia > Spalacidae > Rhizomys > Rhizomys pruinosus. The sequence continues at coordinate 2,507,093 of VZQC01000152.1, read as the reverse complement.
ATGATGTGCTAATTGTTTTCCTGCCTTATATAATCATAGTAGATGATTTAATTTTGTCCATTACCACAATGGACAAAATTAAAGCAAACATTTAGAAATGTTCAAAGGAAACAAATGTGGAAGAGCAAATTAGCCTTTGGGCCATCAACAAAGGCTAAAGAGTTCAAGTGCAGAGCTTTGCTGCAAGATGACACCACAAGGAAGATTATTCAGGGCCTATAGGGGAAACAGTATTATGTTACATGGCCTCAGTGGCCTCTGACAGCAAATTGAGTAATTTGGTCACCAGCTTCCTAAGCACCTGGTTTCCAGATACGTCCTCCTTGTAGGGGCCATGGCTCCAAGAACTTTCACCTCATGTACTTTAAGAATAGATTCATGCCAGGCATAGTGGTGCATGCCTTTAATCCCAGCACTCAGGAGGCAGAGACAGGCAGATCTTTGTGAGTTGAAGGCCAGCCTGGTATACAGAGCAAGCTCCAGGCCAGCTGGGACTAAAGGGGTACCCTGTCTCAAAAAGACCAAAAAGAAAGAATAGATTCATTAAACCAAGTGAAGCACATACATAGAGGCAGGTGGATCTCTATGGGTTCAAAGCTAGCCTGGTCTGTATAGCAATTTCCAAGTCAGCTGAAGCTACAGCAAGACCCTGTCTCAAAAACAAACAAACAAACTAAAAATAAAATAAGATAAAAATAAAGAATAGATTCATTGTTATTTTATCTCTAATTTCTCTGAGAATTGAAGTATTGAAATGATTCCATTTATTTAATGTAAGAAGTCATGGCAGGTTGACCCTCGGGGCTCCCAGAGTACATTTAACTGTAGGAGTTTTAGACTTTGCACATGAACTAATATACTTTAACCACTACAAAAATAAACTTCTGTAACAGTTCAGAACTAAGATTTACCAAAACTCTGTTACTTTCAATGATAATGAAAAATCACATTAAAAAAAATCAATTTCAGCTTTGTCCATGTGATATTCTACATATTATCAAATAAGTCTGTGGGAACCACCAAGGAATATAATGGACTTGTGATGAAATTTACAAGACCACTTAAAATTCCTAGGTTGACCTTGTTTTGTTAGATATTAATCCAAATAATTTTAGCCTAGTTTATAGTTAGTTTTGATAATTCATTTTAATTTAATTCTACTACTTGTGGGAATGAAACTTTGTGTGTGGCTTGAAGCAAGAACTTGTAAGACCTGTCCTGGAAGATCTCCAGTTGTCTGATATCTCTGTGGGCTTCCAGAACTATCTGTGGCAGGAAGATTCGGGATATTACAATGATGCTTGCTTTGCCCTATCTCTGCAAAGTTCCAGGTCCCTTCCCTTGAGGCATTGAACAAAATGTCACCCCTCTAGTTACCTGTTGCACAAACTGGAGCTCTGCAGCCCCCCCCCATTAGAACCAAGTTGGCTCACCCCTCCTTTCTACCTGCTCCCCACTTCCTTGCCCAAAGCACAGTAGTCTTGAATATATAGACCTCACTGACAGAAAATAAACAGAGTTCTTATCCTCCCCGGCTCCACGCGCGCGTGTGTGTGTGTGTGTGTGTGTGTGTGTGTGTGTGTGTGTGAGTTCGTGCCATTCTACAGTGATCTCCAGCAGTTTTCCCTCCCCCCCTTCTCATGGGAGCAAAGCCTAGAGACTGCCGGCCTGCAGGCAGGAGACAAGTCCTGGAGCTGAGCCAAGAAGGGAAGGACAGCGTGTGGAAGGCGGTCACGTGTGACTCAAAGACACTGACCCGACAATTTCTCTGAAACAAAGTGCTTGTTTCCATAAATGTAGAGTTAACAATTGCAACTTCATTAAGATTTTGAGCTAATGAATTGCACTGAGTGCTTTACTAGAATCACTTACTAAGGAGTTTTACATCCAGCTATGGGAATGAACTTGAACTCACAGAGATCTGCCTGCCTCTGCTTCCCCAGTGCTGGGAATAAAGACATGCTCTACCATATCTTGCCTCTTTTTCTTTTTTCTTTTTTAAAGTATTTTATTCATCATTTTTAGTTTATGTGTATGAGTGTATCGCCTGCATGCATGTAAGTGCACCCATATGTTGCAATGTCCCTGGAGATCCAAAGAGGGCATCTGATCCCCTGTAACTGAAATTTCAGATGGTTGTGAGCCACCACGTGGGTCCTGGGATTTGAACCCAGGTCCTCTGCAAAAGCAGCCAGTGCTCTTAACTGCTGATCTATCTCTCCAGCCTTGTTACCTCTTTTCCAAATGTTCATCTTAATGAATTAAATATCAAAATGGAGAGCTAAATTTTAGTGAAGTAGGACATTAGAGTTTCCAACTAAAGCTGATGTTTGTAAAGAGCTTCCCTGGCTCGGTTCCATCTCTGCATCACACAGGGATCCCTCCACAGAAAGACACTCGGATTGTTAAAAAAAAAAAAAAAAAGAATAAAGGGGGAAAGCAGGACAAAGGATCGCAATTGCTGTCCTGGAAGTAATAAAACACAGAATTTTTAATAGTAGAGAAAAATCACCTGGGAGGCATTATTTTCTTTTGTCAGAGTCTTGAGCTCACACGGGAAGTTGTAAAAAGAGCCTATCAGGACACATGGATAAAGAGAATAGAAATAGCATATGGTAACTGCATGAGAAGAACCAGTCTGTCCCTCAAGTAATTATTGACATTTTATGTATGCACGCAGATGAAAGATCAATTAGAAACTGATTAATATGAAGAAAGGCTTTTAATATTTCTAATGGTCACCTAGCTTCCAGAGGACCATTATGAAGCAGAATTTAAATAATTCACTTAAAATATTTTTCTACTATCTGTCTGAAATGCTTTGTGTAAAGGGAGAAGGAGGTAAGGAAGGAGAGGACAGTATCAGCAAGCCACACAATAGGGCTATATACTTGAGGAGTTCACATCTTAGAAAGAAAATGTTACAGAGAAAGATACATTAAGATTATCATGGTAAGTGGTATTTCTGCTGGAAACTTGGGGTGCTACATATTACTGAGGAAACTGAGGTCCCCATTTTGGATTCTTGGTTTCATGATAAAAGAATTTTGAAAAGGATGCAGGAGGCATCACAAAGGATGCAATACAAAGACAATTTTATGAGATTTAAAGAAAAACAACAGAGCAGGTAGACAAGCTGGAAATCTGAGAGGCTGCCTGGAGTAAGGTGGATAAGCAGCCATAAGACAGAAGCAAGGAGTGGAAGTTAACTTCAGAGAAAAAGATTAAGAAACCATAGTGTCCAGGAAAGCAAGCCCTTTCTTTTTATTATTCTTAATTCCAGAACCCTTTTAAAGATTCACAGTTTAATAGTAAACTTGCATGCAGTTAAAAAGAAAAATAACAATATTCCCAAGTTACATAGAAAGTTGATGTATATTTTAATGTACTTTTAAAAAGAGATTGCTTCTTTCTCATAACTCTTAAAACAGAGGAAAATGGAGACCTAAACTTCAAGCAATATCTATAGCAATATCAGTCAATGTGGTATTATCTTTATTAACAAATTATTCACCTTGATTTACATATAAGGATTTGGTGTTAGGATCCACAAATGAGGGACAACATATGTCCTTTTTTTTTTTCTTTTTTTGAGTCTGTGTTACTTCACTTAGCATAACAGCTTCTTCTTAGATCCATTTACCTGAAAATTTCATGATTTTGTCTTTATTTACCACTACATAGAACTCCATTGTGTAAAAGTAGCAAATTTTCATTATCCATTCATCAGTTGAGGGACACTCGGGTTGTTTCCAGCTCTTCCCTATTGTGAAAAGAGCTGCAGTAAATATGGTTGTGCATGTATCTCTGCTATAGGGTGAATCCTTTAAGTATATACCCAGGAGTGGTATGACTGTGTCAAATGGTAGGTTCATTTTTAGTCTTTTAAGAGTTCTCCACATTGCTTTCCATAGGGGTTGCACTAGTTTTCAACCTCAACAGTAGTGAATGAGTATTCCCCTTTTTCCACAACCTTTCCAGCATTTGATCTCATTTATTTTCTTGATCATGGCCAGTCTTACTGGGGTAAGATGAAATCTTAAAGTGTTTTTAATTTGCATTTCCTTATTACCAAAGATGTCTCTTAACCAGCTTTACTTCTTCTTTTGAGAAGTTTATGTTCAGTTCTTCAGCCCATTTTTATACTTTCTTTTATGTTATTTTTTTGCAATAAGTAATAAGTTGTGAGTGCAAGAACTCTTGCAAATTGTAAAACCAATTTGCAAGCAGTTATGCCCAAACCCACACAGTCCAAGACTCTCACTATCCAGCTGGAGGGGCTTGTATGTACAATCAAGTTGATCAAATAAGCATCCAGTCTATATTGCTGTAGTTTCACCATTCACCTAAATCGCAGCCCTTACATTCTACCACGCCCCCTCTTCCATAAATTGTTCCCTAGGCTTAGAAAAGGGGCACAGGTGGATAAGAAGCAAAACAGTCTACTTTCTCTGGAGCTGTTGTCTTGGTCTCTAGTCAATTCTGGCTGTTTTCTTTCATGGGCTGACAGCTTGTCCAGGCATAACCTTTCAATCCTACTAATGAAGCACAAGCAATTAGATATATAGGTATTTAAACAGTACTAATTATTATACTAGGTCACTTTGGTATAGACACATGTTTGGATGGTATGCTAATCCATGAATTATGTTTTTTTTTTTGTAAAAGATGACAAGGTCTTACTGTTTCAGCCCATTTTTTATTTGGGTCATTTGTTTTCTTGCTCCTTTGTTTTTTGAGTAATTTATATATATTCTGGATGTTAAACCATTGTCAGATGTGTCACTGGTAAAGATTTCCTCCCACTCTGTGGGTTTTCTCTTCACTTCTTTGATTATTACTATTTTTTTTTGCTCTTCAGAACATTTTTAGTTTAATGAAGTCCCACTTGTTGATTGTTGACCATATTTCCTATGCAACCACTGTCTGATTTAGAAAGTCTTTTGGAACAAACCTGACCAAAGGCATTAAAGATCTCTACAATGAAAATTTTAAAACTTCGAAGAAGGAAATTGAGGAAGACACCAGAATATGAAAGGATCTCACATGCTCATGGAATGGTAGAATTACTGTAGTAAAAATGACCATTCTACTGAAAGTAATATATAGATTCAATGCAATCCTAATCAAAATCCCAATGACTTTCTTCACATAATTGGAAAAAAAATCCTAAAATTCATCTGGACAAACAAAAGACCTCAGATAAGCAAAACAACTCTGAGAAAAAAGAATAATGCAGGGGGAATTACTATACCAGATTTCAAACTATATTACAGAGTTATAGTCATAAAAACAGCATTGTACTGGCACAAAATTAGACCCATGGATCAATGGAACAAAACTGAAGACCCAAACTTGAGTACATGCAATTTCAGCCACCTGATATTTGACAAAGGGGCCAAAAACATTTAATGGAGGAAAGGAGGTTCTGACAAAACTGGATCACCAGTTGTAGAAGAATCAAACTAAGCCCCTACCTTTCACCTTGCACAAAAGTCAAATCTAAATAGATCAAAGACCTGAAATTCCAAAAATGTTAGAAGAAAACATTGGCAGTAACCTACAAGATATAGGTGTAGCAAGCTCTTTCTTTGATATATATATATATATATATATAAAAGAATTATATTTTATATAATATATAACATATATATTTTAAAATATATTTAATATATATAATATATATACATATATATTCTTCTCTCTCTCTGTATATATAGATATATATATATATCTATATATACAGAGAGAGAGAAGAGAGAGAGAGAGAGAGATTAACAGTTAAAAAAAAGGAAAAGGGAAAAATGTGCTTTTCTGAGTAATTCAGAAAAGTCAGCAGACCCTAATACAGCCTTCTGGCTAAGACTCTACTAGTAGCCATGCCAAAACCAGGTTTTCTGGGAAGGACAATTATATTACCTCATTAAAGAGATAATTACTACTCCCATCTCTTTAGCTTGGCTTATGCAGACACAGCCTAAATGATGGGTAGTCCCTTGGACAAGTGATTGACAGGCCCATTGGATTAACACTTGTGCTTTGTGTAGCTTGAAATGATAGGTTTCCACCCAAAGTCAGTGGTAGATTTTATTCTTCTGAGTAGGATGAAATAGTTTTCCTTTAAAGAACCTTAACAGACCCTTGGAATCCTCAATCCTCTCCAATATTACTGTAAGAAATTAAGAAAGGTGACCTAGATGTCAGTGGAAGACAGGGCAAGAATGTTTCTGGAAAGATGTCAAACTCTCCTAGCATTATCAGTAAATACTGAAGAAAAAATTAGTTATTTATCAAGAAAAAAGGGAAACAACAGTTGTTGCATCCCAGTCAGGAAGAACAGTCTTATAGTCTCACCCTTGCCATTTGAGAGAGGGGAAAGTATAAATTACATGAGAAACAGGAGTGCAGATGAGATCGCAAAGTCTAGCTGCAGCCAGAACACAGGGTTCTGGCCACCTGAGGAAGTGTTCCACGCTGTATGTGAATCAAATCACACTGAGGGTTTGTCAAGACACAGGTCAGTTAAGTCACAGATGAGTGCATAGAAGTGTTTGATTAGGAGGTCTGGGGTGGGACCCAAGATTTTGCTTTGCTAGCAAGTTCTTTACAAATGTTGATTTCCCTTTTCTGGGGACCACCTTGTGAGATACTGAGATAAGGAGTTTGGATTTCATCCTGGCGTGAATGCAAAGATGACAGCTGTCCTGGAAAACTGCCCGTGTCATTGGTCACGGATCAGAGTGTGGGACATGACTTGAATATGGGAGGCTGGTAACAATCAGGTATTGCAAATTTTAAGATATTATTTATTTGTTTTGGGGTAGTTGGGGTTTGTCTAGGGAGTCCCAAATGTGTATGTGGAGGTCAAAGGACAAATTTAAGGAGTCAATTCTCTCCTTCTGTTGTGAGTTCTCCAGGTTAAGCTCAATGAGTCAGGCTTGAGCAGAGAGCCCTTTTAAATGCTGACCCACCTCGGTGGATCTGTTCTGATTTTTTTTTTTTTTTGAGACAGAATCTCTTGTAACTGAAACTGGCTTCAACCATGTTCTAATAACCAAAGCTGTTCTTGAACTCTGACCTTCCCCTCCCAACTGCTGGGATTACTGACATGTGACACCATGTCTACCTTCCTTGGATTACTGAAGAGTTTTCTTTCATAGTGGAAATTGAGAGGGAGAAGAATGGCTAAGAAATGTTTTTTAGGTAGAAAGGGCAACATTTAGCACCTTCTTGGACTTGGGAATTGAGGAGAAAAAAAAGAAGGAAGGAAACAGAGCAAATCTTAATCCAGAAACATAGTATCATAATAAGGGAATTAAATGCAATGTATAATACAGAGCACTGGGGAGCCTGGGAGAAGGCTCAACATATAAAAGAACCAGCCTCACAAGCCTGATAATTTGAATTCAGATCCCCAGAACCCAAGTGAAAGCTAGAAGTGGAAGTGTCCACCTGTAATCTCAGCACTTTTACATTGGGATGGGAGCTCATAGGCCAGCTAGCATAAAGCACAAAGCACAGCAGTAAACAAGAAGAGAGATTGTCCCTCAAACAGAGTAGAAGGTGAGGACTGACACAAAGTCTTTCTCTGCTTCATGTTTGATGTCATACACACACACACACACACACACACACACATACTGTACAGATTAAAAATAAGAAAAAGAAAGAAAAGACCCATGAAGGGGTCTTTTTTAATAACAAACAAACAATGCCAGGCATGGTGACATTTCCAACAGTATTTCCTTATAAAGAGTTTGAGAGCATCCTTGCGCTATGCTGCATTTAAAAAAATCAAAACTTTGGGGCACAGGATTTACATCCAATGTCCAACAGTACTCAGAGAATAAATAGATCCAGAGGGTTTTTTTAATGAATTTGACCTACAATTAGCCACTGTCTTCCTAGTAAAAAACAATAGTTTCCCTCTCATAGTGAAAAGAAATGGGCCCAAACATTCAAGGTTGCTCTTTGTGTGTCTGAGATCACTTTCTTATGGCTGACTCCTCTACTTTACTATGCTTTAGGACAACCAGAAGTCACTCTGTAATGCCCTCATAGTAAATACTTAACTACGCTGATAGAGAATGTAGAACTAAAATGAAAACAAGGAGGCCAGAAGCAAATCCCACAGTTACCTGGTGAAATGTCTGTTAAACATTGTATTGATGCAAGCAGTAAGTTATGCAGCTGAGGATGTCTTAACCCTTACCAACAATACTTGCTCCTGTAAACACAGTGATTGCTTGGAAAGAAATTTCTGAAATGGCCAAGCTTCATGGAGACACTTGTGCTGAAAGTCACGTAGGATATAGTCGAAATGCACCAATTCTTTATCTGTTAAAGAAATGATGTAAGAAGTCCTATAAAGTCCTATGGCTTTCTATAATCAAGGCCCAGAACCCCAGGGCATTAGATCTGGCTCTGCTGGCATAATCAAGTGAGTTCTCCAACTCTGCAGGTTGGTGCTTGATCTCTTTGCTGCCTGATTTTACATAACACTTTAATCTCAAGAAAATAAATGAAATTATGAACAGTTGCAGAGTGCAGGAGTGTGAAGGAAGTGGATAAATGGAGCATACCTACTGTTCAGCATGTGATAAAGGAAACGAGTGTACAGGAACTTAATGGAATATTTGGATCCAAGAGAAATTTGTAGCTATTTGAAGGTAAAAAGGAATTTAGCATGTCTGGAGAAAAAAAATGCTAATGGAAAGTATCCTAAGGCCTTAAAGCCCAACATGACTATTATAGCAAGACCCATAATTAGGCAGGAATATAAAGAAGATGTTACCTAGAAAATGCTTTTTCTAATCTCTTCCACAGTGTTATTTGGTTACCCAAATAATAGCCTCCTCTAAAACATGTGTGTACTGATTCTGCAAGAATTTCATACAGTGTATTTTGATCATATTCAGATCCCATCCCCTATCTCCAATGCCACTTACTACCCCACCAACTCACCAACTTCATATCTTTTATTATTGTCTTTTTTTGAGGCTTATCAAGTCTAATCTGTGATCTATGAATGCTCTTGGATGTGGGTCTGTACCATGGAGTCTGATTAGCCTACCAGTTATCAGACCAGTAAAGACAATGACTCCCCCTCTCTCAGCAGCTATCAATTGCCAATAGATCCTCAGCTAGGGCTGGAGCTTCCTTCCCACCTCTCCAGTTCATGGCTTGAGCTTCCACAATTCCTGCACATGCTGTCACAATGTGCTATGGGTTCATATGTGCAACTACCCTGTGGTGTTCCTGTAGCATAATTTCCTTTTGTTTAGCACCTCTGACTCCTACAATCTTTCAGCCCCATATTCTGCAATGACCCCTGAGCCTTTGGAGGACAGAGTGTGATATGCGTGTCTCATTTAGGACTCAGCACTTCATAGTCTCAGTCTCTGCACATGTACCAGCCATGGGTTTCTAAGTTAATTGTCATCCACTTCAAGAAGAACATTTTCTAGTGAGAACTGAGAGATGCACTAATCTATGGGTACAACAATAAGTCTTTAGGCATCAGTCTAAAATTATGTTGTTTTAGCAAAATGATAGGTTCTCCCCTACAGCCTATGATTTATCCAACTACAGGTTCTTTGCCCTGATAACATTGCCAGTTATGGGCTCCATCTTGTTTAGTTATTTCTATAACATTCCTGCTTCTATTGAACCAGTGGACATCTCTACACTGGATTCCTTTGTTTGTTTTGACATAGTTTTGCCTTGCTATTTATCCCACACCAGCCTGGAATTCACTATGTGTCCAGGCTGACCTTGAACCTGCAATCCTCTTGCCTTAACCTTCCAAGTCCCAGGAATCCAAGCAAGTGTTACCATGACCACCTTTAACCTGATTGTTCATTATTTTATAAAACAAATCAGTTTCAGTTTTCAACCCCTATCCCACTGGGCTGCTGTGAAACTTAGCTCTCTGGAGTTATGCTCTGCTTCTAGGGTCACATGAAATGAATCAGGTCCTTCTGCACATCTTTCACCATCCTAGCAACTACCCACATCATCCCTTAACCTTTTATGTTTGTTTTGTTTTTATTTTTGAGACAGGGTCTTACTATGTAGGTCAAGTCACCCTGGGATTTGTAGTCTTCTGCTTCCTGAGACTTGCCCCCATGTCCAGTGGAAAGATGAACTTTGACATAGATACATTTTTTTAATTTTTTAAATCACTACCTTAACTATAGAATTTCTAGTGACAGATTTAATAATAGTTACATTTCTCTTAATGCATTGCCTATAAATTGTTAATAATAAATATCTATTTATATTTTCACCTACAAGTAGATCCAGGAAGTGACTAGAGGCCACAAAAGACTCAGGGCATCAGATCTTGACATGGAGAAAGCAGACAAACTGTCCTAAGTAGAAGAATCCCAAACATTTATGCTGAGGATTGTGGTATTTGTCTTAACATCAACCTCCTCTTTTTCTAATTTTAGAGACTCTCTCAACTATGTTATCAATTTACAGCATACTAGGTTATATAGTCTGGTACTTAACTCAAAGAAAGGCAAGAAAAGGATGTGAGATAGAAAATTGTCATGACCTTTTAAAAATCAAAAAATATATTTCATTATTTTCAACCAATCTTTCTAAACCAACTTGACACCCACATACCAAAACTAACAGAAAAACCCCAAACAACCTACACACGAATCTCAAACATTTTTTTTTAATTTTATTTATTTCTGTATGTGTATGAATGTACTGTCTGCATGCAAGTTTGTGCACTCGTGTCGTGCAATGCCACAGAGGTCAGAAGAGGGTCTCGGATTCCCCTGGAACTGGAGTTCTCCTGGAATTGGAGTTTCAGACGGTTCTCAGCCGCCATGTGGGTGCTGGGGATCGAACCCGGGTCCTCTGTAAGAGCGGTCAGTGCTCTTAACCGCTAGGCCATCTCTCCAGCCCTTAATCTCAAACATTTTACAAAACTTAACTCAAATGGATCATAGGCCCAAATATAGAACACAGAACTACTGAACTCCTAGAAGACAATGTAAGAGAAATCTAGACACATTGAGGAGCCGGTGTGGGACTTACTATGTAGACCATGTTGGCCTCAATCTCACAAATACCCACTTGCCTCTTCAGTGGTGAGATCAAAGGTGTGCACCGTCACCCTGGCCCTGGTCATGACTTTTGATTGATGGGATGAATTTCACTGAAATTAATGTAATATATACATAAAAAATGATTTGTTAACCTGGTCCTTAGTCATTTGTATCATTAGAAATGAAGTTTGGGGGGAAATTTTGGAAAAAAAAAGACACAAGCGAAAAATATATAACTTATTCTTTTTGCATATTTGTATAGCCTTCTAGAATTGGAAATACTGTTTTGCATATTCTTTTACTGTTCTGACTTTTTAAGACCTATTATTTTTTTACATAGGTCAATAAACTAAAGGTGTGCAAAAAAAAATATAATCGATTAATTGTCCTGTGAAAGACACCTTGACGGGAATGAAAAGGCCATTCACAGATTGGGGAAAAATGTTTGTAAAAGACACATCTAGCTGCTGGAGAGATAGCCTAGCGGTTGAGCAACGACTGCTCTTGCAGAGGACCAGGGTTCGATCCCCAGCACCCGCAGGGCGGCTGAGAACCACCTGTAACTCCAATTCCAGGAGAACTCCAGTTCCAGGGGAATCCGAGACCCTCTTCTGACCTCCGCGGCATTGCATGACACGGGTGCACAAACCTACATGCAGACAGTACATTCATACACATAGAAAATAAATTTAAAAAAAGACACAGCTAACGAAGGACTCTAATTCAGATAATTCAAAGAATTTATAAAATTTAATCATATGAAAGCTAACAGCCCAATTTTCTCTGAAGATGAGCCTTATCCTCTATGTCGGGTCTTGTGCATGCTGTCACAATTGCTGTGAGTTCATATAAATAATTGGCTAGCTTTCTGGAAAACTCTGTTTCCTTGTGGTCATCCGCCTCTGACTCTGACAATCTTTCTGACCCTTCTTCTGTAATGATCCCCGAGCCTTGGGAGGCAGAGGTTTGATGTGTCTAATTCAAGGTTAAACACTTTATAGTCTCCTATTCTCTGTATTTTTGCTACTTGTGGGTTTCTGTGTTAATCACCATCTCCTGCACAAGAAAACTTCTCTGATGAGAACTGAGAGATGCATTAATCTATGGGCATAACAATAAATTATTAGTAGTCAGTTTAATACTATGTCCACTTATCAGAATAATAGTGATAAGTTCTCCCCTATGGCCTGTGACATCTCTAGCCACAGGTTACTGGGCATGATATAAGTGTCTGGTATGGGTTTCACATTTTGAAGTGGGCCAGATCTAATCAAAAAGGGGTTGGTTGCCCACATAAACATCGGTGCATCTATTTCACCAGTCAAAATATCTTGCCAGGCCAATTGTCGGTGTAGTTTGTAGGACTCACAGATGGGAGGGATTGATGACTGCTTTTCTCTCCCAATACCATACATAGTAACTTCCAGCATTATTAAAGCTAGCCCTAGAGATGAAGCTTTGTGGTCAGTACCAGCTTGATTCTCCTTGTTTTTTCTACAGATCATGCATGTAGTGTCTTCAACAATAGGGTCTTACTGTCAAGTTCCAGTGGGAAACCAACAGCAGAAGGTGATGGCCAGTATTGTGGGAGGGTCTATGGACCCCTGGTCAGCAGCCCCCGAAGAAGTAGTACATCCCTGGCATTTGGAATTTTATTTGCTTTCCTATAGTGTCTGGTAGGGTCAATGTCCACTGTTATAGGATAACTCATTTTAAACTTTTATCATATTGTATATGTATATAATTTAAGAGGCTTCTATAGTGTTAGTTACCCATTGCCGTACTCCTGCCTTGCCCTTCCCTTCCTCATCCCTTTTAATCCTTCCTACTTTTTTCCCCCTCTATATCACTTCATTTTATCTCCCATCCTTGAAACCCATCCCCTCCTAAGGTCTCATACTAGTTTCCTGATCTCTATAGATTTTCCAGTTGAAACAAGTGTGTTTAAGTATTCAAAGCTAGCATCTACTTATGAGAGAGAATATGGAACATCTGTCTTTCTGGGTCTGGGTTACCTCATAATGATTGTTGCTGGTTCTACCCATTTACCAGTGAATTTCATAATTTCTTTTTTCTTTTTTTATCTATATGAGTGTGTTGTCTGCATGTATATAAGTGTACCTTGTATCATGAAATGTCCCTGGAGATCAGAAGAGGGTGTTGGATTCTTGTGGGAATGGAATTATGGACAGTTGTTATCTGCCATGTGGGTGCTGGGAATCAAACCTGGGTCCTCTGCAAGAGTAGCCAGTCTTCTTAAGTAATGAGCCTTCTCTCCAGCCCTAATAAATGTTTCTTTTAAAATATATTTAGTATTTCTATTTTATGTGTATGACTGTATTGCCTGCATGTATGTGAATATGCACACAGAGGTCAGAAGAGGGCATAGGATTCCCCTGGACCTGGAGTTATAAATGGTTGTGAGCTGCCATGTGGGTGCTGGGAATTGAACCTGGGTCCTTTGCAAGAACAGGGTCAGTGCTCTTAATGAGCCATCTCTCCAGCCCCTATAATTTCATTTTTCTAAAGAACTGAATAATATTCTTTTGTGCAAATGTACCATACTTTAATCATCCATCCATCTATCCATCAGTTAATTATAATCTAAGTAGTTTTCATGTCCATCAGTTAATGAATGGATAATGAGACTATATTCTCATTTTTAGATATTTTTTCAGACATTTAAATACATATTAACTATAAGTAGCTCAAGAACAGAAACTATTGTTTTATGTTCATAAGAATTATGATATTCTATTTTCCTTGCATCTGATCAATATATGTATTGGCATACACGTATGCATGTATATGAATACTGATACTGCAATAGGTTAAACTGATAAATGCAAATTTTAAGTTACAAGATTTCAATTCAATGTCTAATCTCTGGATCATAAAGTGACTTCATATTCTCATATCTAAAAGGAGTAAAATTTTAGAAATTTTCACACTCATGGAGCAGATTTAGGTAAGTAGTGTCTTAAATCCAAGAATGCATCTGTGTTCCTCCCTCACTGGCACTGCTATGGGCACCAGCTTCCTTTTCAAAGAATTCCTAGGGAAGGAATTCTCTTTAGTCAGCAGTCTTGGACCCTGTGATATTACAATTATAATTTCATACAGAATGTTTGGAAGAAGTCAATAAACTTTGACAATGTGCTGTGGGCCTATGAGCTTGTTAGAGAAAACATGTAGTGACTGTGAAGGGTTGATGACAATTCTGGATCCTCTTCTTTAAGGCCATGTGTTTTCATTTATAGTCAATTGTTCATCTGTTATTCATTCAGGAAGGTTTGATGCTAGCCTAAATATATTCAAGCAGCTGAATTGGTAAATATTCATAAAAATTAATAATATATTCAACAGTCAGAAGACACAGAAAATATGCATTCTACTTTATGATAGATGGGTATGTAGATATATAATATCTGCAGTAGCAATCCTCCTTTTAATTATGGCCTTTCTCTTTTTGTTTGCCTGAATTCATTTTGAATTTTGGCTAAAAAGGCTATAATGAGACAACTACTCATACTTTTCTATATTGCATTGCTCAGTTTTGTCAACTTGACACAAACTAAGTCTCTTGAGAAGAGAGAATTTCAGCTGAGGAATTTCCTCTATCAGACTGGCCTGTGGGCAAGCCCGTGAAGAATTTTCTTGATTGTTAATTGATAAAGAAAGGCCCATCCCATTGTGGACAGTGCCATTCCTGGATAGGTGAGCCTGGGCTGGATAAGAAAAGTAGCTGAGAGATGGCTCAGCAGTTAAGAGCATCAACTGCTCTTGCAGCGGACTCGGGTTCGATTCCCAGCACCCACATGGCAGCTAAGAACCGTCTTTAACTCCAGTTCCAGGGGAATCTGACAGCCTCTTCTGACCTCCGTGGCATTGCACAACATGGGTGCACCAACCTGCATGCAGACAGTACACTCATACACATAAAAAATAATGATAAAGTTATTTAAAAAAAGATTAAAAAAAAGAAAAGTAGCTGAGCCATCCAGAAGTAGACGCCGGCTAGTAAGCAATGTTACTCCATGGTCTCTGCTTCAGTGGCTGCCCTGACTTCACTCAGCGATGGACTGTGACCTGTGCATTGTAATATAAACCCTTTCCTCCTCAAGTTTGTTTTGGTCAGTATTTTAGCACAGAAATAGAGAAGCAAATAAAACAATTATCAACCTAGAGTTTTTATGTTTTGAATGTGTATAATAGTGATAAGCATGGGCCTTTATCCCAGAATATTAGATAAACTCACTGATGTTAAAACTATTAATTTTATGTTAAAGCAAATATGTTCATTATATTGAACAGAATGCAAAATTCATGTGAAATTTTAAAACAAAACACTTGGACCATGTCAGACTTTACCATTAGAATTGTGGAGATACATGTCAACTCTTTTAAAATATTTTTAATCCCTTGAGACATTCTAAAACAGAACGATAAAGGCACAGGACAAGAATGAAACAATAGAAATTGAATTTCATTAAACTGAAAAGTTTTGATCCTGTAGAAAGTGTTATTAAACACAAAACGAAGAGGGGATAGGGATGTTTAGCTCAGTGGTCAAGTGCTTGAATTCCTATATTTAAGGTCCTGGGAAAGAAGAAAGAGGAGTATATGTAGCAATTGTAATGAGGGACTACAGAAATGAACATCATGGTATTAGAAACTGGAAAGTCATTCTCACTACAAAGTAGCAAAGAACTTGGCTGAAGATGTAAAATAAAGAATAAAGTCATTTACTGTCAAGCTTGAGGACCTAAGATTAATCTCCAGAACCCACAGGATGGAAGGAGACAACTGACTTCTATAACTTGTCCTCTGAATTCTGCATATTCACTATGGCAAGCATGTGCCTACATACATGCCCACTTTAAATAAATGAATAAGTGAATACATACATACATATATAAATAAATAGTGGATAGAGAAATGACTCGGCAGTTAAGAGAACTGGCTGCTCTTACAGAAAACTGGGTTAAATTCCAAGCACCCACATGATGGCTAGCAACAATCCATAACTCCAGTTCCAGGGGATCAAATGCCCTCTTCTGACCTCCACAGGGATTGCACAACACTGGTGCCCCTACCTACATGCAGGCAATGTACTCATACATATAAAATAAAAATATCAAGTAAAATATTAAATAAATAAATGTTAAAATAAAGAACTTCACTGAAATGAACTTGTATTCTAGTGTTCATAAAAAGCAAAATTTTAGTGATAAACCCAGATATTTGGTTGAAGAATGTCAAGGGAATGTTAAGAGTGTGGAATAGCTTTCTCCCAGCTGTTTATCATAAAATTAAAGTCGTCACTTAAAATCAAAAGACAAGGAGTTTTGAGCTAGATTCAAACTGAATCCATGGCAAACGACTCAGTGAAAATAGTCATCTGGAATTCAAAATCTGGAATTAAACTAGTGATTATAAAAAAATTCAGATGGTTAAGATCCATAGATATTAGTATAAATGGAACTGCACCTGAGCCAAAATAGACTTAAGTTTGGTTAAAATCATAGGCATGGAACTGAAAATAGGAAAATGTGTGCTGTGTCATATTCTGCTTATTTGGTTTCTATTAGTTTATCCAGAAGTCTAATCTCATCCAGTCAAAGCTATTCTCAATCTATACCTTTGTCTTCCAACCCAGAGATCTTTCTGAAGAGGTGAAAAGTCTTCTGTGAGTTCTCATACCATGAGTTATCAGCTCAGATTTGAAACCCTTCCTTTTTGGTTCCTGTCCAAGATACTTGAATTCCAGGAATTCATGGAGAGTGTGCAACATTCAATTTCCACATTCACTAAATTTTGCAGAAATTATTTAACAACTTCTACTTTGCACACTCAAAAGTAATTGTAACATTTTTACTAGAAATTATGATTAGAGATTGCTATGGGTCCTTCATATTAAAGGATGAGGCTAAGGGTTAATGTTTACTTGACAAACTCTGTTGAACCATGCAGTGTGGTAGCCTCAAATTGTCTGGACTGGAACTCATTTTCTTGTTTATCAAGTGATCTTTAGCAAGTTATGACACCCCTTTCAGACTTGGAAACAATGCAAAAATAGTGGTGTGGCTTCCAAGAAGCCAAGTATATTTCCTCACCTTTGGACTTGAGAGGTTTTGAGTTTACTTTTGCTGTCAGAAAGCTCTAAAAATCAAATTAAGCTAATTCCAACTCTGGGCCCCCAGAGGTCTTGAAGTTTTCATTCCAGAGATTCTAGAACCACCAAATGATCAAGCCCAGCCTTCTAGGCTGGAGAATGAGAAGCTTTATTAAGAGAGAAATAGTGGAGACAGATGTAGTTTAGGCCTTGTATAGGCAAGTCACCCCACTGAATAACCAGCTGATCTCAGATTTGTACAGTGTAGCCAAGACTTTCTAACCCTAGTCTAGATCAAGAACCAGCCAAATAAGTGCTAACCAAATCCACAGTCATGAGGTAGAAGGGTTGTTTTGTCAAGCAACTAATTTTGGAATTATTATGTTAATTAAAAGGATATTGAGCCTTGATAGAGGCCAAAATCTAGATGATGCTGTATTTAAATCTGGTGGCCAGCCACGGGTAGACTGTTGGGTAGAACTAGGACTCAGAGAAGCAAAAGACAATTTGTTTCACTAGTCTGATCTGACCAAATGTTCATCAAACACCAGGAACTCTGATAACACTAAGGTTGTAAAAACAAAATAATAACACCAACAAAAAATAAAAATAATAAATAAAATATATAAAATAAATAAAAATAGTAAAAAAATAAAATAAATAAAAATAGTAAAAAAAAAGATATTGATACAGTTGTCTCTGCAGTAAAATGAGATAACAAAAGTATGTAGCTGACAGATTGTGAGGAGTTTTAAAGGAGATAATATCTGTATACCATTGTTCCTGGCCAGACTAAGTGCACACACATGTTAGCAATAATTAATATTATTATTGATAAAGATTATCTGAATAAAAGACTTCTAACTGTATGGAATGTCATGTGACTATGAGTTAGCTGAAAGCTTTATAAAATTCTCACTCTGAGAAAATGTTTTTTTGTTGGACATTCTGGTACTGACAGTCTAAAATCCAATTAGCCCTTCAGATGATTACTATTAGATTGCTAGGGAACAGAGGAACTATGTATCTCTCTTTCCCCTACTATTCTGTCAGTTTATGTTGTTCTAGCAAATTAAGAAAACTTATTATCTGGTATGCCAACAATTTGAATCAAACAATTATAGGGGAAGGAGAAATGGGAACATGTTAATAAAATCATTAAGAAAACATAGGCTTAGAGGACCACATTAAGCAGGTGTGAAAAAAATATTGTTGGCTACTGTTTCACCATTAACTAGAACTCTTAGTGACGTTTCATAAACTGGTAGTAAAAAGGCAGAGTTCATGCTTATAATCTCAACATTTGGGAGGTAACAGCAGGCAGATCAGGAGTTCAAGGGCATTCATACTATATGGAGCCTGGGCTACATGAGACCCATTCTCAAACAAAAAAAAAATTTTTTTTTTTTTTTTTTTTTTTTAATTTTATTTTTTAAATTTTTTTTTTTTTAAAAAAACAAGATATAATAAAGTAGATTTTAATAAATTCTAAACAATGTACTTCTAAACCTATAAATCTTGATGAAATGCTAACTCTCTAATGTTCTCTTCATTTCTTTTGTATAATTTTCAAACATTTTTACAAGTCTGTCTCAGTAGTACATTAACTGCTACACTGACAAGTGTTAATGTAGTTCCTGTCTTTTCCCAAAAGGACTATAAAAAGCAAGGCTTTTAGATTTAAGGCACAGATATAAATATTAAATCCAGGTGTTTCTAAATTACCTTCCTCAATCTCAGATGATGCTGTCTATACTTGAATAGCTCTGACAAAATGTCATAAACTGTGTTCTATGTTTGTACCAAGTTATGTAGCATCCAGAATAAATGCATAAAATAAAGCAAAGCTTGCTGACATATTTATTTCTAGGATAGTTCTGTCATGTGAACTTTATAATCATATTTGAAAATCCAGCTGTGGAAAGGTATGCACACTAGATAAATGACCACTAAGCATCTGCCAGACCACAGAGTCCAATTATACATAGTAATGGAAAAAATACAAAATGGTATTAGAGCAATTCATCCTTTTAGATTAATATTTCAAGTTAATCGTATATATTTATCACCATCAATATAACAATCCTTGTTAAGTCTATGAAAACCAAAGATTATAACATTGTTTTGAAAATACATTTTACAACTGATTTCTTTTCTGGCTTTCCTATGTTTGGTCTTATATAAAGTGTTTCTATAAATATAAATGTCCTCTGTGGTGTTCTGTGTAGTTTTCCATTTTAAGTTAATTCCAATGAACTCTACCCTGCAAAAGAAATGTTGACCTAGAATCCTGGTGGATTGTTTCTACTAGCAAACAGACAAAAATATCTTCACGTGTTCTAGACCTCTTTTCCAGGAAGACAACAGATTTAAGCCTAGGAACAAACCTTAATTACTCCAAAATCGCATTGCTTCATTCATGATTTAATAGATATATTCAACGTGAGCACTTTTCTCTTTACCCAAAGGTACACTCTGATTCTAGACCTATGTATTGAGTAAAACATCTGAACTAGAAGAGTGAGTGGGGACATTATTAATAGATGCTTTGCTGGAGATCTTTGCCAGTTCAAATGGGAAGCACATAATATATATTGCTTTGAAGTACAGACAATTTGGGAAGAAACTTTTAATTTTAATTATGTTTCTAAAACTAGAATTCATTTTATTTGATGAAGATGATAGGAAAAATATATGTCAGCATTTTAAAGAGTCAATAAATTCAATGAAATAAGCCAAGGCCTATTACACAAGGCCTATGGAAATATAACTTATTAGATACAGTTGATTCAACTAACAGTATAGAGAGTTGCTAGTTTTCAAAGAATGAGCAAATACTCATACCATTATTTCCTTTGTTTCCATTACCAATACCTTTTCTATTCCATTAAAGGAGTCACATAGTCTAGCTTAGAATATGTAATCAACAGAGGTTAAGGGAGTTTGGGGTACAAGGACCTTAATTTATGTGGAACACCATGCCTTCAGCCTACCAAGCCAACAAAAAATGGCTTTATTTGCCCTGCCCATCTCTTTCCATGCTGCTTTCACTCTTGAGTCTTAATGCTTACCCTCTTTCAGTCTGACAGACTTTCTATCGTTTTGAATTTACAACATAACCAGTAAATAGTCTTATCTGGTGAGAAGAAAATGAAGACTGACTACTTTAGAACTTTTGTGATGTTTGGATTTTTCTAAAATGATTTCGTACAAACTGTATACATTTTTAGTTGATAAAAAAACTTTTAAATTAATGGAACATAGCTTCTATTTTCAGAACACATATACTTTCCCATGCTCATGACCTTCACTTACAATCATAGTAAAGAAATATATAAACACTATGAACTCACATGAAGAATATGGATTTAGGATTATCAGTAGACACTTAAGAAATTTCTGGAGAATGAAATTGACAATAATTTCTTATTTAGCTGAAGGGAAAGGCCCTAGGTTAACATGCATACTGAGAGAGGTGGGATCACAGAGGGAGTTGGACTTCAGATGGAATTCTAGAGATTCAGAAGATGAACTCCTCTAAAACATCAGCATATAAGAACAGGAAAGCATAAGACCCAAGAAACAGAGATCAAACACAAAAGAGAGGCCAAAGGATGCTCTGTGGTAAGGTGGATGTCTCCATGCGGCAAGACTCTAGAGAGAAAACACAAAAAGAGCACCAAGATGTTATGGGTTTAATGTAAGACTAACATGGGGAAACACTTGTTCCCCAGACCATTGTGCTATTTTGAGAGGTGGCAGCACAACTAGAGGACTGGGACACTGGGTGTGAGTCTGGTCTCTAGGTTACAGCCAGATCCTATTTCATGCTTGATCATACTCTCTTATCCCAAGGCAGCAGAGATAGGAGTGGCAGTCACATATTCCTGCAGCTATGAACACCCTCATGCATTCCCTGCCATGATTGACTATATCCTTTCAAAATATGAGGAAAAATAAATTATTTCTCCTTTAAGTTCTTATCAGGTCACTGTTACCAAAAAATATTAGAAATATGATAGGAACATACTGGCAGGATTCATAAGTAGGAATTAAAGCAGTATCAGAATGCTATTTTCTTTTTTCCATGATAGGTAATTCTAAAAATAACACCTATAGCAGACCAAAGACTATAACCACACTATTTAGAAATACATAAATATCAGAAGGAAAGTTAAAATGTTCAACATTTTTTCTCTTTAATGAAAATATTTTTAAAGCCAAAGAATTCTTAATCTTAATGAAAAATTATAATAATAATGAAATACCATAATTATATATTAATTAACAGATGAAAATACTAAATTGTTAATAATGTACACTTAAGGTCCACTGAGATGGCCCAGTGGGTGAAGACTCTTGCTGTCCAGCTAACTACCTAAGTTCAATCCTCAGGATACACATGGTAGAACTCACTCCCACAAGTTCTGCTTTGACCTCCATATACATACCAAAGCATACACACACACACACACACACACACACACACACACACACACACACACACACACACACACAAAAACCCTAAATAAATAAGTGGAATGGATTTTTTAAAGAGAATGTACAGTTAAATAGGAGTTTCTCAAAAGAATAAAACTTTAAAAATATATTTAATTTTTTGTGTGTATGAATGTATTGCCTGCAGGTATGTAAATGCACCCATGCTGTGCAATGCTGGTCAAAATAGGTTGTCAGAACACCTGAGACTGGAGTTATGGAGGGTCGTTAACCACCATGTGGGTGCTGGTAACTGAACCCCAGTCCTCCAAAACATAAGACAATCTTAACTGCTGAACTATCTCTCCATCCCCAGAAAAGTTCTATGGACAAAAATCCAGCAAGCACATTAGATACTGTACACCTTGAAAACATATCTTTAAAAAGCAGTAATACAAGAAAAAAGAAATAAAAATAAAATACAGTGATACATTATCAAAGACTCATGGGAAAATGCTTATCTTGATAATTTTTACATTAATAAACTTTATTAGCCATTGAGATTCATGGAGAAAAAAAAGCAAATTAAGACAGTATGGTGTATTATGCTTAGCACAAAAAAAAATCAATCTATATATTCACTTTTAGTAACTATGCAATCTACACAAACACAAATGTAAAAATGTAAAAATATGGCCCAGGGTAGTGGAACATGCCTTTAATCCCAATATTTGGGAGAGGCAGGTGGATTTCTGTGAGAGCAAGGCCAGCCTGGTCTACATCATGAGTCCCAGGCATGCTGGAACTACATGGAGAACCTGCCTCAAAAAGACAGACAGATGGACAGACAGACACGTGCAAAGATACAAAATATTCACAAGGTTATTTCTGGGTAAAATTTGTCTGTGCTGGTTTGAATGTGAATGTCCCCAATAGTCTTCAATATATTTGGATATGTTTTACCCCATCCCTGGTGCTGTTCTGGGAGGTCTTGGAAGGTGTGGCCATGCTGGACGAAGCATGTTGCTGGGAATGGGCTTAAGGAGTTCTTAAACCTGGCAGGATCCTCAGTCACTCTCTGCTTCCTGTACCTGCTTGGAGATGTGTCTCTGCCCCCTGCTCCTGCTCCCGCTCCTACACTGCCTGCCACCCTATCTCCCTGCCACAATGGACTCCTGCCCCTTTGAAACCTTAGGCTAAATAAGCTCTTCCTTCTATAAGTTCCCTTTGTCAAGGTGTTTTATCACAGCAAGAGAAAGTAACTAAAACATTGTCTCCTTCCTACATTTTTATATCTTTTGTTTTGTTTTGATTTATTTTGAGACATGGTCTCATGATGTGGCCCTGACTGGCCTGGAACTTCATGTGTACAGAAAACTAACATCTAACTCACAGAGATCCCTCTACCTCTGCCTCCTGAGGACAGGGATTAAAGGCATATGCTAACACACCTGGCCCCACATTTTACATTTTAAAAATACAAATAACATGAACATCATCTTACTTTTATTATATCAAAATATTTACTTATTTTATAAATTGAGAACATATTTATAATAAAATTATTAAAGCATGTATAATTTTATGATTAGTAGGAAGAATAAAGTTTGAGACTATAATAAATGCTCTTATCTGAAAAATTTGGGCTTTCCTACTCTTTCTGCTTTGAGGAGAGTGGATATTACTTGTGATTCATCCAAGTACAATGTTGAAAATGTAACAGGTCAGTTCAGTAGTCTATTTTTACCATAAATCTATCTTGAGCAAGACTGATGATAACCTAAAGGTTAACATATATTCACTGGTATTTTTTCACTAAATCAGAGAACAACATGCTCCAAACTGTTTTTATCCTTTTGCTAAACCTAAAAATGCAGGGAGGTTGGGAGCCAAACAGGGACCTCATACACTTTTCTCCTTCAGTGTCTCAAAGCATAACGTTTTGAGTTTCCATGTGCAAAGTTCATTCTTAAAGTGTGAGAATTTTATCTTGGCAGCAAATTTTATTGCTAAACATACTAAATATATATTTTTTAAGTTTTTTTTAATTTTATTTATTTTGTATGTGTATGAATGTACTGTCTACATGCAGGTTTGTGCACCCATGTCGTGCAATGCCGCGGAGGTCAGAAGAGGGTCTCGGATTCCCCTGGAACTGGAGTTCTCCTGGAATTGGAGTTTCAGGCGGTTCTCAGCCGCCGTGTGGGTGCTGGGGATTGAACCCGGGTCCTCTGTAAGAGCGGTCGGCCCTCTTAACAGCTAGGCTATCTCTCCAGCCCCCATACTAAATATATTTTAACTTAGTCTACTTTTTAATTTTTATTGCTGTCAGGTATATCAAAATCATTTTAAAACATATGCCTTCTTTAGCTTTTAAAATTTTAAATCATTGTAAACTGCTAAAAGTAGAAAGACTAACAACTTTTCTGAAAATCCTTTTGACTAACTCTTGTTGAATGTGTGATGTTCTTGTGTTTGAGCAAAGTGCTTGCCTAGGCTATGCCTGTACTCATCCTGATTCACCTTCTTAATAAAATGGGAAAGTAGAATTGCTATTATTATGTATATCCTAAATGCAAATTTAATGCAATTGCATAGTTTTCTATGTAACAACATATTTAAGAAGCTGTTAGGACCTGAAATTTTTAAATAAATTGATATTTTTTCTTTAACAATTTTTGTTATTTTTTAATGTGTGAATTTGTGTGTGTGTGTGTTCCTGTGTGTGTGTGTTTGTGTGTGTATTTGTGTGTTTGTGTGTGCATGTGTGTGTGTGTATGTATGTATGTAGGTAGGTAGGTAGGTAGGTAGGTAGGTAGAGATCAGAAGACAGCCCAAGAAAGTCAGTTTGCTTATTCCACCATGTGGGTCCTGGGCACTGAACTCAGAATGACAGGCCTGGTGGCAAGTGCCCTTTCCAACTGAGTCATCTTAGCAGCCCAACTTTATTATTTTGAGACAGGTTTTTTTTTATTTTTTTACTATGCAACTTAGGATGGCCTCTAAGTCACCATGTCTGACCTCTACCTTGAGAATGCTGGGATTACAGATGTGAAACTGCATATCCTGATAGCCAGATGTTTATTAGGCAGAATGTAATTAGCTTGAGTTTTACAACATCTCATACATGGGTCAAAGTCTTATGTTTAGAAAGTCACACATATTGAATACTATTTATTTGCCTCTAAGGAAGAAATAAGTTTGAACTTGTTCTAAAAATCAGGCAGAATTTTCTATGTACACCATCATAGCCATCCAGCAGACGTAACAAAGGCAATATATTTAGTATTGTAATTTAAAGTTTGTAGCTGTGCTTGGCTTTGGATAAATCTTCCTCTAGCATTTAAACATTGATATTAGTATTATATCCATGTGGCAGGTTTTCCCTCAGGTACAAATAACTATCAAATCCAGATTCATATCCTCACACCACACTATACAAAGGATGAGTCTCTCCTACCAGCTGCTGTGGAAAGGAAAAATTTTCTTTTCGCCTCTAAGGACCAGCAAACCTTCGTTTCCTGCAGTTATCTTTTTCATCTGTCAAGAGGTGCTGGGACAAAAGGAAGAAAAGCTGGAAGGAGAATAAGCCTACCCTTAGTTCATTCCCCACCAGGAAACCAAGCAAGAGTCTCAAAGGAACCTTTGAAATTTCTGTGGCGCTCAGTTTGCCAGTGAGCATGAGTCAAAAGTCTCTCTAAAGTAGATTTTTTTCCAAGATTCAGAAAGATTGAACTCTGCCTGAGAAGGAAAGCATAGGGGGTATTCCAGTGTGTAAGAGTGGCTCCTGTGATTACCTGGACTCAGGCCCTCTTCCTTCGGCAAAGCCACTTCAGCAGTTTTCACTCATGAATGTATCCTGCCAGGATCATTTCATACCTGAACCTCGGACCTTGGATTCCAGACTGACAGCTCATCTCTGTACCATTAGCTCCACGTTGGATATGTGACTTTGAAAGAAGAAACATAAGCACTGGCAGCATTGGTTTTCAGAGGTCCTTCATAGGAGAACGAGAGTGGAAGCGCAGACAGGTGTACACAGGACAGTATGGAAAACGGATCACGATCTGGTTGTTCATGAATGGAAGTTTGATCTTTCTTACTTTGGGACTAAAAAAGGCTTCCCGGCTTGACTAGACCATCTCTACTCTTTATGAAGCAGATGAACAGCTCCCTACAATGAGAGGCAAGGCCATATCCATCAGTGGTACCTTGTGGCTCTTGATGGTGCTGTGCCTTGTGGGTAAGATCATTGAAGTCGTCTAAAATGCACAGGTTTAGGTTTTGAAACTCTTAAATTCACCCTCAACAACACTTTAAAAAAATAATTAAGTTTAGAGGGCTGGAGAGATGGTTCAATGGTTAAGCACACTGGTTGTTCTTGCAGAGGACTAGGGTTCACTTCCCACCACCCACATCCTGGTTAACAACTGTCTGTAACTCCAGTCCTGGGGTATCTAACACTTTCTTCTGACCTCCTCAGGCATTGTAGAATGCAGGTGAACTTTTGTAGAGGCAAGCAATACACTTATACCCATAAAATAATAAAATAAAATAAAATATTTTTGAATTAAATTTAGTATGTACTCAAGTGAGCCCATGTCATGCAATGCCCCTAGAGACCAGCAGAGGGAACCAGATCCCTTGGAATTGGCATTATAGGACAGTCCCCTTGTAGGTGCTGGTAACCGATCTGGGTCTGCAGGAGCAACCAGTGCTCTTAAACCACTGAGCCATCTCTCCAGTTGTCAACCACACTTTTTTTACAGACCTGATCAGACAATTTTTCATCAGCAAACACACTTACATCCTTATTTGCAGATGTTATGTTAAAAGACCCTAAAGACTCCACCAGAAAACACCTACAGCTGATAAAAACACTCAGCAAAGTAGCAGGATAGAAAACACACAAAAATCAGTAACTGCCTTCCTATATACAAATGACAACACACCAAGAAAGAAGTCAGGGAAACAATCCCAATTCACAACAGCTGCAATAAAATAAAAGAAAATATCTTGAAATAGGTCTAATCAAGGAAGTGAAAGTCTTGTACAAAGAAAACTTGAAGAGACTAAAAATGCTAATAAAGAAGATACAAGCTGGAGAGAACTCCCATGCTCATGGACCAGTAGAAATAATATTTTCAAAATGGTCATTCTACCAAAAGCAATCCAGAGAGTCAATTCAATTCCCATTAAAATTGTCTAGTTATCATCTCTATTTGGTGACAAAACAAAACTCTGATCAAAACCAACTTGGGGAGGAAAGAATCTATCTTACAGTGCATTAGTGAAGGAACCCAAGGTAGGAACTCAGGGCAAGAACCTGGAGCACAGACCATGGGAGATTTGCTGCTTGCTGGCTTGCTCCTTTGGCCTGTGCTCAGCCTGCTTTCTTATTCAATGTAAGACCACCTGTCCAGGGATAGCACTGCCCACAGTGGGCTGGGTCCTCCCATATCACTCAACAACCAAGAAAGTGTCCCACAGACATGGCTCCAGACACGTCCAGTGAAATTCCCGAGTTGAGAGCTCCCCTCCCCCTACGAAGGTGTGTCAAGTTGACAGCTAAAGCTATCCAGCACAAACTCAATTCCTCAAATTACAAAGATAACCTCAGAATTCATATGCAAACAGAAAAGGCTTGAGATAACCAAAACAACCCTGAACAATAAGAACACTACTGGAGGTATCACCATC
This sequence comes from Rhizomys pruinosus, assembly GCA_009823505.1. NCBI lineage: Eukaryota > Metazoa > Chordata > Mammalia > Rodentia > Spalacidae > Rhizomys > Rhizomys pruinosus. The sequence goes on along the minus strand of VZQC01000152.1, from coordinate 2,479,775 downwards.
CCTGCTTGAGTCTTACCATAGAGCCACAGTAATCAAAACAACATGGTGCTAGCATAAAAACAGACATATTAACCAATGGTATAGAATTCAGGACCCAGATTTAAATCATTGCACATATAGCCACCAGATTTTTTTAAATTGGCCAACAATACATGTTGTAGAAAAGACATCCTGGGGGCTGGAGAGATGGCTGAGAGGTCAGGAGCACTGACTGCTCTTGCAGAGGACCTGGGTTGGATTCCCAGCACCCACATGGTGACTAAGAACCGTCTTTAACTCTAATTCCAGGAGAATCCTATGCCCTCTTCTGACCTCCACAGCACTGCAGGACAGAGTGCACCTACCTACATCCTACAAGCAGGCAGTACACTCATACACATAAGTGGTAAAAAAGAAAAAGAAAAAAAGACATCCTGTTCAACAAATGCAGTCAAACTGGAAAGCTACATTTAGCAAATGAAGCTAGATCCCTGTCTCTCACCATGCACAAAACTCAACTCCAAATGAGATAAAAACAAACAATCTCAGTCCTCTAGAGTGTTACAGGGTGGGCAAATCAAATGACATGCTGTCTTCAGAAAATCCACTTAAGCACTAGGAATGGATACATTGACAGTAAAGAAAATGATTTAAACAACTTTCTAAAAGAATGGTGTAACAACTATCTTATAACAGATGAAAATTTCAAGAGAGCATTACAGGTATAAAGAGGAGCAGTTCATGAATAAACACATTATCTTGAAGAAATAACATTCGTTAATATTTATACATCCTAACAAGAGTTTCAAAATACATAATACATAATTGAACTGTAAGGAAAAATAGATTTCTCCTTGTAGTTTCCAGCATAATTATACAAGGAGACTTTTAACAATCTTATTTGAATACATAATAAATTAATAAGCTGGATGTGAACTGTGCTCTTCTTCCAGCACTGCTGTCGCTGAAGGCAGGACAAGCTTTCCAACGAAACCTTGTTCTGTTTGAAATATTGAGCTCTTTTGTTTCAATTATCTCCATGCCAGAAGGTCCTGTCTAGTGTCTTCCAGGGTTTGTTTGTTTGTTTTGCCTCTACCTTTGTTCTCTCTATACTAAAACACTGTAGAAACTCTTTCACATCTCTAACTTGGTTGTGATATTTTCTGCTTAAATTTTTCAGTAAACAAAATCAAACTTCCTGTGGGGCTTTGTAAACTGACTTCTACAGATGTAATGACATACACAAGATGTATGAGTTTTCTCAAATGTCCTCACTTTGATTTTGTTAGTCTTTCTGCTTAAATTTTTCCTGCTGGTATATTGGTCTGTTCTCTGTTCCTAATAACAGTACCATAGCTGAGAAAAGTCATAAAGAACAGTAGTTTATTTAGCTCACAGTTCCGGAGGCTAGAAGTCCAAACAGCACCGGACCAGCTGGTGAGGACTCCACTGCCTGGATCACATCACGGCAACCATGCACATAAGAGGGAAACATCACATGGTAAGACAGGGAACACATTTGTGCTTATGATCTCTCTTTTTTTTTATTTTTAGGAATTTCTTTTTTTTATTTAACATTTTTTTATTGATGCTTTGTGCATTTCATACATCATTTTCCAATTCAGTTCAGGCATATTTCCCTTTCCCTTCCTCCCCACCCCCACCCCAACCGAGATCATGCATGCTGCCATAACTGTCCTGCATATTTCAGTTTTTTTTCCATTTTTTTAGCTATAAGTGATAATCCATGAGTACAAGCATCCTTCATGCAAAACCTATCTGCAGGCTGTTGTGCCCAAACACCTACAGCCCCACCATCCAGTGGGGGGTGACAGGTTGTTTGTTCAATCAAGTTGATCAAATGAGTGTCCAGACTACATTGCTGTAGTTTCACCATTCACCCCAATCGCAGCCCTTACATTCTACCACGCCCCCTCTTCCGCAGGTTGTTCCCTAGGCTTAGAAAAGGGGCACAGGTGGATGAGAGGTAAAACAGTCCACTCTCTCTGGAGCTGTTGACTTGGACTCTGGTCAATTCTGGCTGTTTCCTTTCATGGGCTGACAGTTTGTCCAGGAATAACCTTTCGATCCTACTAATGAAGAACAAGCAATTAGATATATAGGTATTTAAGCAGCACTAATAGTTATGGTAGGTTACTTTAGCATAGACACATGTTTGGATATGTTAATCCATGAATTACAATTTTCCCCCCTGTTAAATATGACAGGGTCTTACTGTGGCTTATAACATCTCCTAACCTGTAGAGGATGTAAGCTTGTGGCATCAGCCATGGGTTATTTCTCCAAGGGGAGAGCCAATAGCCAATTAGATTTGGGATATACAGGCACATGGCTGCCTCTGCTGCACAGTATTTCCAGGCAGGTGAGGTGTAGCTGGTGCTGACGGTGGAGTCTTGCTTGACTCAGGGAGACCCATATTTGCTTTATTGGTTTAGTGGCCTTTGGTAACACTCTCTGGCATTCCAGAGGCCATCTGTACACTTGCATGTGTGGTCTCAATACATCCCTCCCATGTTAACGTCAGGTCTTCGGCAGCAGGGTCTTATTGCCTCTCCTCCTGTAGGTATCCCAACTTAGAGGCAAGGAGCCCTTACCTTTTGTGGGGCCTTGGATCCCCTGGCCAACATCCACCTGGTAGAACAATCCATTGCTGATGTCAGAGCTCCTGTATTAATATATTTTGCCTGAGTGCATAGCCCTAGGACTTTAGTATTATATTTGGTTCTGAACAGAGAGTAATCCCTTCCACAGTTCCCATGTCTAGTAGTCAATTAAAGAAAGCAGTTTTACCGGTTTTATAAGAGATTACCTCTACAATAGTTGTCTCCAATTTACAGTTGGGGAGCGACCTCATCATTGTCATATTTCTCCTTGTTCTATGGGTGGGAAGGCAAGGAAGTCTCTCATATCAGAACCTTTGTGGCACCTAGAAGGTAAGTTTCATTAGGACTCATTATAACTAGTTGTTACATGTAGGATCCACAGAGGGGTTCGATGTTTATGGCAATCTGAGGCTTTTCTTCCTTTGAATGTTCAGACGGGTCAGCCTTTCCGTTGCCACTTTTTGGTACATCCTACTCAATGCAAACCTGTATCTTTTCTTTCTCAGCCGTTAAGTTGGTGACGTTTTGTCCTGTTGGAACAAACAAATCTTTTCCCATAGTTAGTTTTAAGATTTGAATTGCAAGGGTTTGATGAAAAGGTTTCATGTCTTTCTGTATCCCCCCCCCTTTTTTTTAGCGTATGAGTCTCCAGAAGACAGTTGTATTATACATGACTATAGGGTGGAGTCAAGGCACAGATTTCATCAAATTCACCCATGTTGTTTTGGGTGACTATATATGATTAACTTGGGAAGCAAACTTAATTTTTACGTTAAATCATCTTAAAGAGAATGCTACAAGGTGATACTGTACAACAGAGAAATTATAGAGAACATTTGTATGTGTCAATCCCAAAGTTCTTGCTCTACAGATTTTATGTAAAGCAAATGTGGGCAACAGCGAATTATATCTCCATTTAATTCAGATGCATTACCATTTTTATCAGATTCTGTAAACCAATGTTGTTTAATATACACATGTTTACTTTTACTTTTACTAAGTCCTAAAACACCATGTGTCCTGTAGACAGTGTCTAGGCGAAACTGGGTACTTGCTGAGCTCACGTCAATTAAATATGCCTTAATCGAATATACACCCGTGTCCCTCTCCCACCCATCCCCCCTTTCCAATTCACCATTTCAGTCCATTTTCTGATGCAGTCTTTCTGTTGTTCTTTTACTATGCCTCCCTCTCCATGAGAAATATTTATATCTGGGTTGTTGGTACTAGCATCCACATATGAGGGACACCATTTGTCGTTTGTTTTTCTGGGACTGTGTTACTTCACTTAACATAATGTCTTCCAGCTCCATCCATTTACCTGCAAATTTCATGATGTTGTCCCTCTTTACTGCTGCATAGTATTCCATTGTATACATGTACCACATTTTCTCTATCCACTCGTCAGTTGAAGGGCACCTGGGCTGGTTCCAGCTTTTTGCTATTGTGAACAGAGCTGCAATAAACATAGCTGTGCATGTATCTTTGCAGTAAGTTGTGTCTTGTGGGTATATACCCAGGAGTGGTATGACTGGGTCAAATGGAAGGCTCATTTTGAGTCTTCTAAGGGTTCTCCACACTGCTTTCCATAGTGGCTGTACAAGTTTACATTCCCACCAGCAATGGATGAGTGTTCCCCTTTCCCCACAACCTCTCCAGCACTTGGTATCATTCATGTTCCTGATCCTAGCCAGTCTTATTGGAGTAAGGTGATATCTCAGAGTGGTTTTAATTTGCATTTCCTTAATTATCAGAGATGTTGAACACTTCTTAAGATGTTTCTCGGCCATCTCTAACTCCTCCTCTGTGAAGTCTCTATTCAGATCTTTGCTCCATCTTTTGAATGATTCATTTGTTTTCTTTCTTCTTTGTTTTTTGAGTAGCTTGTATACTCTGGAAATTAATGCTTTGTCAGATGTATCTGCTGTGAAGGTTTCCTCCCACTCTGTGGGTCTTCTCCTCACTTCCTTTATTGCTTCCTTTGATGTACAGAAGCTTTTGAGTTTAATGAGGTCCCATTTGTCAATTGTCGATCTTATTTCTTGTGCAGCTGCTGTCTGATTTAGGAAGTCTTTTCCTACACCTATGTCTTGTAGTCTGCTGCCAAGCTTCTCTTCTATCACCTCCAGAGTTTGGGGTTTCACGTTGAGGTCTTTGGTCCATCTGGAGTTGACCTTTGTACAAGGTGAGAGGTAGGGGTTTAATTTCATTCTTCTACAAGTGGTGATCCAGTTTTGCCAGCACCACTTGCTGAAGATGCTGTCTTTCTTCCATTGTGTCTTCTTGGCCCCCTTGTCAAATATGAGGTGGCTGAAATTGTATGAGCTCAGGTTTGGATCTTCAGTTTTATTCCATTGGTCAACTGGTCTGTTTTTGTGCCAGTACCAGGCTGTCTTTATGACTATAGCCCTGTAGTATAGTTTGATGTCTGGTATAGCGATCCCCCCTGTATTGCTCTTTTCACTCAGGGTTGCTTTGGCTATTCGGGGTCTTTTGTTTTTCCAAATGAAATTGAGGATTTTTTTTTCCAAGCCTGTGAAGAAACTCTTGGGGATTTTGATTGGGATCGCATTAAATCTGTACACTAGTTTGGGTAGGATGGACATTTTTACTATATTTATTTTCCCAATCCATGAGCATGGGAGGTTTGTCCATCTTCTGATGTCTTCCTCAATTTCCTTTTTCAGGGGTTTAAAATTTTTGTTGTAGAGATCCTTGGTGTCTTTGGTTAGGTTTGTTCCTAGGTATTTTATTGTTTTTGAGGCTATTGTGAGTGGGAAGGTCTCCTTGTAGTCCTTCTTCAATTGCTTGTTGTTGGTGTACAGAAAGGCTACTGATTTTTCTAGGTTTATTTTGTATCCTGCCACTTTACCAAAGCTCTTAATCGTTTCTAGGAGTTTTCTGGTGGAGTTCTTAGCATCCCTTAGGTAGACAATCATATCATCAGCAAAAAGGGATAGCTTGACTTCCTCTTTTCCAATTAGAACTCCTTTAATTTCCTTTTCTTGCCTTATTGCCCTAGCTAGGGTTTCTAGCACTATATTGAAGAGGAGTGGTGACAGGGGGCAGCCTTGCCGAGTTCCTACCTTTAAGGGGAATGCTTCTGTCATTTCCCCATTTAGGATGATATTGGCTGTGGGTTTTCTGTATATGGCTTTGATTACATTGAGGAATGATCCCTCCAGACCAATTCCCTCCAGGACTTTAAACATGAAAGGATGCTGGATTTTGTCAAAGGCTTTCTCCGCATCAATTGAGATGATGGTGTGGTTTTTGTCCTTCAGTCCATTGATATGTTTGATGATGTTTATTGATTTTCGTATGTTGAACCATCCCTGCATGTCTGGTATGAATCCAACTTGGTCATGGTGGATGATTTTCTTGATGTGAGTCTGTATGCGATTTGCCAGAATCCTGTTTAGAATTTTGGCATCTGTGTTCATTAGGGAGATGGGTCTATAGTTCTCCTTTTTGGTTGTATCTTTCCCTGGTTTTGGTAGTAGCGTAATGCTGGCTTCATAGAAGGAATTTGGGAGAAGTCCCTCCATTTGTATCCTTCTAAACAATTTAAGTAGTAATGGTTGTAAGTCTTTACGAAATATTTTATAGAATTCTGCCGTGAATCCATCCGGGCCTGGGCATTTTTTGGTTGGGAGGCTACTTATTACATCTTCGATTTCTTCCTGTACTATTGGTCTGTTTAGGCTGTCGATCTCTTCTTGGTTGAGCTTTGGTGATTCCCAGGATTTCAGATATTCATCCATTTCTTCTAGGTTTTCAAACTTAGTAGAATATAAGTTTTTGAAGTAGTCCCGTATGATTGTCTGGATCTTTTCATTGTCTGTTGTGATATTTCCCCTTTCATCACAGATTCTATTGATTTGGAGTTGTTCCCTCTTTCTTTTGGTTAACTGGGCTAGAGGTCTGTCTATCTTGTTTATTCTCTCAAAGAACCAACTTTTGGATTCATTGATTTTTTGTATGGTTTTCTTTGTTTCTATTTCATTGATCTCTGCTCTGATTTTTGTTATTTCTTCTTGTCTGCTCCGTTTAGGGTTCATTTGTTGTTGTCTCTCAAGTATTTTTAGCTGCAGTGTTAGATCGTTCACTTGTGCTCTTTCTGTTTTTTTAATGTGGGCACTTAGAGCTATAAACTTCCCTCTTAGGATTGCTTTAAGAGTGTCCCATAGATTTTGCTGTGTTGTTTTATCATTGTCATTCAGTTCCAGGAATGTTTTTATTTCTTTTTTTATTTCTTCCTTGACCCACTCATTATTCAGGAGAGTGTTGTTTAGTCTCCATGTGTTCCTGTAGGTTGTAGGGTTTATTCTGGTGTTGATATTGAGTTTTATTGCACTGTGGTCTGATAGAATGCATGAGATTATTTCAACCTTTTTATATTTGTTGAGTTTTTCCCTGTGTCCCAGTATATGGTCTATTTTGGAGAATGTTCCATGAGGTGCTGAGTAGAAAGTGTATTCTCTGGTGTTTGGGTGAAATATTCGGTAGATGTCTGTGAGGTCCATTTGGTGTATTGTGTCATTTAGTTCAGATGTCTCTCTGTTTATCCTTTGTCCTGTTGATCTGTCTAGAGGACTTAATGGGGTATTGAAGTCCCCTAGTATTAGTGTGCTGGGGTTAATCTGTGCCTTGAGATCCTGAAGAATTGTCTTTATAAAGTTTGGTGCACTGATGTTTGGTGCATATATATTTATGATTGTGAAATCTTCATCGTCAATTGTTCCTTTAATAAGGATGTAATGGCCCTCTTTGTCTCTTTTGATTTCTTTTGCTTTGAAGTCTATTTTGTCTGATATTAGAATAGCCACACCCGCTTTCTTTTTGGTACCATTTGCTTGGAATACTTTCTTCCATCCCTTCACCTTAAGTTGGTGCCTATCCTTGAAATTGAGATGGGTTTCTTGTAGACAGCATATAGATGGGTTTTGTTTCCTAATCCATTCTCCCAGTCTATGCCTTTTGATTGGGGAGTTTAGCCCATTAATATTTAAGGTTACAATTGAAAGATGGATGTTGCTTCCTTTCACTTTATTATCCATTTGGACTTCTAGCCTTTGATTTTGCTCCTATGGTTATGTTTTTATTAGTTTCTTTTCCTAGGTGTTTGAGGATTGTTGCTCCTCTCTTCTGCCCTTTGAATTGCTTCAAGTATTTTATGAAGAGTTGGTTTTCCAGACATGTATTCCATCATCTTGTTTATGTCATGGAAGATTTTTCTCTCTCCTTCAAGTATAGTCGACATTTTTGCTGGGTAAAGTATTCTGGGTTGGCATCCGTAGTCCCTTAACACTGGGAATGCTTTGCTCCATGTTCTTCTTGCTTTCATGGTTTGAGGCGAGAAGTCAGTTGTAATTCTGATGGGTTTCCCTTTGTATGTGACTTGTTTTTCTTTTGTAGCCCTCAGAATTTTGTCTTTATTTTGGGCATCTAGCATTTTAACTATAATATGGCGTGGGGTGTTTCTTTTCTGATCTTGTCTGTTTGGGGTCCTATGTGCTTCTTGTATTTGTATGGGTTTGTCTATTTTTAGTTTGGGGAAGTTTTCATCTATTATTCTGTTGAAGATCTGATCAATACTATTCTCTTGAGATTCTTCTCCTTCCTCTATTCCTATGATACGGACGTTTGACCTTTTCATAGTGTCCCATATTTCCTGGTTGTTCCACGTTTGTGTATTTTTAAATTTTTCATAGTCTTTATTTGAGCTTTTTAATTGCTCTGTGTTATCTTCCAGATCTGATATTCTTTGTTCTGCTTCCTCCATTCTACTTCTGAGGCTTTTTCCTTTCCTTTCTTCTTGATTGAATGTGTGTTCTAATTCCTTTTTCATTTCATCCTGTGTTTTTTTTAGTACTTCCATTTCCTTTTTGAGCTCCTCAATCTCTTCTTGGTGCTTCTCAATCTCTTCTTGGTGCTCCTTACTTCGTTGGTTGGCTTCCTTTTTCAGTGTTTCTACTTCCTTTCGGAGTTTGTTTTTTTCTCCCTCTAGTTCTTTCTGGAGTTTGTTGGTCTGTTCCTTTAGTTCTTTCTGAAGTTTGTCATTGTATCCCTCTAGGTCCTTTTTGAGTTTTTCATTCTCTCTCTTTAGTTCTCTGTATTCTTTATTTTTTTCTCCCTCTAGTTCTTTCTGGAGTTTGTCAATCTGTTCCTTTAGTTCTTTCTGATGTTTGTCATTGTATCCCTCTAGGTCCTTTTTGAGTTTTTCATTTTCTCTCTTTAGTTCTCTGAATTCCTCTTTATGTTCTTTAATTTCTCTGCATAGGTCTGCAATTATTCCTCTAAGATCTGTTCCTTGGGTCTCCTCCAAGGGGTTCCCATTGTAGCTATCTCCTACTGGTTTGGTAGTGCTTGATGCAGGATTTTCCTGTGCCTTTCCCATGTTGTCCCTTCATCGTGTTCCTGGCATGTGGGCTTCCCTTTTGTGGTTCAGATCACAAATACCTTTTCACTATGTTAGGGGATAGTTTTACTTTCCTCCTTTAGGTGCTTCCCCCCCCCTTCCTCCTCCTTGTTTATGGAGTATTGACTTGTCTAGTTTTCAATTTTGTAAACCACTCTTCTCTCCTTGCTCTGAAGGTTCTCCAAGAAAAGGTCCACTTGGATTCTCACCAATCTCGGGGGGGGGGTGATATGCCTGATCTAGCCCGCGCCCCGGCAGCCCGCACAAAGGTGCAGAGCACTAGCCACCAGACCCTCTGGCCCCGGCAAGAAAGAAAGACGTAGGGCGGTCCCACCCACAACCCCCTACCTGCGGCAGAGGCTTGCCCAGGTAACTTCCCTGCGGCCTGCACAAAGGTGCAGAGCACTAGCCGCCAGACCCTCTTGTGCTTATGATCTCTTAACTATCAGTCAGTATTCAATCATGTGGTGTCCAACTGCCAACGACTTTATCATCCTAATCACCTCCCAAAGATTTCACCTCTAAACAGCACAGTTGGATTAAGTTTTCACTCTCTTAAAACATCATAACAGAGATTAAATCCCAACGGAAATTTTGGAGGGAATAAATCATATTCACTTTTCTTCCACTCAGCCTTTAGGGCTTAAAATCAAAAGTTTCAGTAAGGTGGCAGGATACAAAATAAACCTAGAAAAATCAGTAACCTTTCTTTACACCAACAGTAAGGAATTGGAGAAGGAATATAAGGAGACCTTCCCAATCACAATAGCCTCAAAAGAAATAAAATATTTAGAAATAAAACTAACCAAAGACACCAAAGACCTCTACAACAAAAATTTTAAAACCCTGAAGGAGATTGAAAATGACATCAAAAGATGGAAAGACCTCCCATGCTCATGGATTGGAAAAATTAATATAGTAACAATGTCCATTCTACCGAAATTAATATACAGATTCAATGCAATCCCAATCAAAATCCCTATGAGCTTTTTCAGACTTAGAAAAAAAATCCTTAAGTTTATATGGAAAAACAAAAGACCACAAAAAGCTAGCTAAAGCAACCCTAAGTGAAAAGTGCAATACTGGGAGGATTACATTACCAGACTTCAAGCTATATTACAGGGCTATAGTCATAAAGACAGCCTGGTACTGGCCAAAAAACAGAACCATTGACCAATGGAACAAAATTGAAGATCCAAACTTGAGCTCATATAACTTCAGCCACCTCATCTTTGAAAAAGGAGCCAAAAAAAAAATCTAAATGGAGGAAAGATAGCATCTTCAGCAAATGGTGTTTGCAAAACTGGATCACCATTTGTAGAAGAACAAAATTATATCCCTACATCTCACCCTATACAAAAATAAACTCCAAGTGGATCAAAGATCTCAACCTGAAACCTGAAACCCTGAAGGTGATAGAAGAAAAAGTCAGCAGCAACCTACCAGACATAGGCATAGGAAAAGACTTTCTAAATCAAACAGCAGCTGCACGAGAAATAACTACAACAGCTGGTAAGTGGGAACTCATTGAACTCTCAAACTCAAAAGCTTTTGTACAGCTAAAGAAACAATCAAGGAAGTAAAGAGAAAACCCAGAGAGTGGGAGGAAACCTTCACCCCTGATACATCTGACAGAGCATTAACATCCAGAATATATAAACTACTTAAAAAACAAAAAAGAAAACAAATGACCTACTCAAAAGATGGAGTAAAGAGATGAACAGAGACTTCACCAGGAAGGAAGTAAAGATGGCTGAGAAACATCTTAAAAAGTGTTCAACACCATTAATAATTAAGGAAATGTGAATTAAAACCACACTAAGGTATCATCTTACTCCAATAAGACTAGCCAAGATCAAGAAAACAAAAGACACCAAATGCTGGAGAGGTTGTGGAGAAAGGGGAACACTCATCCACTGCTGGTGGGAATGTAAACTGATACAACCACTGTGGAGAGCAGTATGGAGAACACTTAAAAACCTCAGAATGAGCCTACCACCTGACCCAGCCATACAACTCCTGGGTATATCCCACAAGACACACCCTACTGCAAAGATACATGCACAGCTATGTTTATTGCAGCACTCTTCACAATAGCAAAGAGATGGAACCAACCCAAATGCCCCTCAACTGATGACTAGATAACAAAAATGTACATCTACACAATGGAGTTCTATACAGTGGTAAAGAAAGATGATATCATGCTGGTAAATGGATGGAACTCAAAGCCATTATGCTAAGTGAAGTAACACAGTCCCAGGAAAAAAAGGTGAATGGTTTCCCTCATTTGGTGGATGCTAACACCAAATCCCCAGTTGGCAGGCAAGCTGAGCAACTTTATTATTATATTTCATTGTATCTGAAAGCAACTGTGCTATTCCAATGTGAATCTCTAGTATTGTCTTACCACTTATATTCACACATTGCAATTACCATATATGAATGGAGATAGTTATGCATATTCTATTCATATTTTTTAACTGCATGTAACTTTACTGTTAAAATGTGAATCTCTAAATGTGTTTAGGAATTAACCTATAGTTTATTTTCATAATTTGTAATTTTATGTGTGGAATTCCATATTTTGGAATAATATAAAATTAAACGGAACAAAAAAAGAGAAAAACATATTCAAAAAACTGACCAAAACCGTAAACTTGTGCATTTAAAAGGTTATAAAAGACTGAGAAAAAGATGCAAGACAGGACTTAACATGTATGACAGAATCCATGAGCTCTGGTTGGGGGCAGGAGGACGTAAGGAGTGGGCATGGATGGGGGAATGAGTCTAAATTTGATTAAGAAATGTTGTATGGGGCTGGAGAGATGGCCTAGCAGTTAAGAGCGCCAACCGCTCTTACAGAGGACCCAGGTTCGATCCCAGCACCCACATGGCGGCCAAGAACCATCTGAAACTCCAATTCCAGGAGAACTCCAGTTCCAGGGGAATCCAACACCCTCTTCTGACCTCTGCGGCATTGCACGACACAGGTGCACAAACTTGCATGCAGACAGTACATTCATACACATACAGAAATAAATAAAAATTTAAAAAAATGTTGTATGAAATGCACTCAATAAAAATAAATTTAAAAAATTAAAATAAGTTCCTCATAGAACTCTTTCCACCACCTTTGATAAATTAGGTGCATCATTATTCCCATATGGAAGGACTTACACTGTTATTGCTTTATTTATTTTTAATCACCTTTTTGTATGTATGTGTGGGGATCAGAGGACAACTCCTACCATGTGAGTCTTATGGATAGAATTCAGGTCATCAGGGTTGGCAGCAAGTACCAACTGTGCCATCTCCCAAGCCTGGTGATAGCTTTTTAAACTGTTTTCCCTACTCAACCATTGGGGCAAGGACAACAGAATCATTTCTTACTCTCTGCTCATGCCTGACATACGGGTATCCTTTGAACAATGTAATCAAATTTCCAAATTATTTTGTTAATTTATGGATGGATTCCCCTTTAAATGACCCATTTCCAGAATTCAGCACAGGTGACCAGGCCTGAGCTTTTAACTTGGTACAATCTTACTTATCTGAAAAACTTTATTATAACTTATTTGATAGTCATTCAGTCAACAAATATTATTACCATTTAGTTTATAGTGAAAAAATTGAGCAAACAAATGCTAGGCACATGGGGAAATATTTCAATACAAAAACCAAAAACAAGCTAGTAGATACTTAAGTAATATAATAGCTATGCACAGTAGGTATAAAACTCAAAAGTATAGATATACCTCTAAATAAACAAAGACAGAAGCATACCATTTGGCCTCTGTAGTTGAGAAAAGCCTAGAAAGGTACAGTGTCTCCATGTAAGCAGATGTTTGCTATAATAATATTCTAGGTAAAATATATGGTGTACAAAAGCATAGACTGTGAAGAACTATAGATAATTTAGGAAGATAGATTTCAAAGGAAAGGGTCTCCACTGCACATCCTAAGTTTGGGTTTAGCTCAGTAGGAACAAGAGAAAGTAAAAATAATTTTAAAAACACACTTTGGCAGCAGTGTGGATATATAAGGAGGAGAGATATAAACAGAAAAATCAGTCTCAACATCTTAGCAGAACCTGTTCTCAATGTGCATATATATATATAATATTATTATATAGTTATATATTGATATATATTATATAATGCAATTATTTATATAATATAGATATAATATATATATATATTGGCATTAGCTTACTGGTAGAACACTTGTGTAATATGTGTAAGATCCTGAGTTCAATCCATATTACAAAAAAGAGAAAGAAATTTGAGAGAGAGAGAGAGAGAGAGAGAGAGAGAGAGAGAGAGAGACTTGCATAGCCTTTATTCCTATAGCTTTTAGGAATACATATCATAGTAAAAATATAGACTTAGCCGCCCCACTAGCTTGGATTATAGATTACCATCACGCTCCATGGGACGTTTATATCTTCTTCCTTCCGTCTTTCTCCCTTTCTTCCTGTCTTTCTCTTGCTTTCTCATTTCTTTCTCTCTCCCTCTTCCTCTCTAACTTTCAAATGGATTTCACTATGTTACCCAAACGGTTATGGTGACCTTTCTGCCTCAGCCTCCTGACTTTCTGGGTCTACAAGCATGTGCCAATATATACAGGTCACTAATAAAACAAATTGATTTGATATTGATTTTAGGGCAGAGGGCTTAACCAAGAAGTAACCCAAATACATAAACTATTTGAATTTCATATTGTGGATGGGTATTAAGAAAAAACAAAGAAATCACGTAGGAAAACAAAACAGAATGATTAGAAGCCTAAACACATTGTAGTTTCAATACTTAGGTTCACTTCAGTTTTTATAAATTTGCTGTGCAATAATTTTAAGTAAATCATTAAATGTAGTTCATTGGTACTGTAGGAAGTCATGCAAGTAAGAAATGACATTGGTTTAGGAAAATGGCACGAGTAGGTTCTCCTGCAGGGTCTATGACCTCTCCAACCATGAGGCAAAGAAAGGTGGGAGAAGTAACACTGATAATGTCCACGAAAACTTAGGATTAATATGTACAGTGTACCTGTGTCATGCAATACCCAGGGAGGTCAGAAGAAGGCATCAGATCCCCTGGAACTGGCGTTAGAGACAATCGTTAACTGCGATGTGGGTGCTGGACTCAATCTGGGGTCCTCTGCAAGAGCATTCAGTGTTCTTAACCGCTGAGCAATCTCTCCAGCCCAGTAATATAGTAATTTTAGGGGATAGAACTTGTAAAAATCTCAGCTACTGGTTAGTTATACAAATGCAACTTCCTGAAGACCCTCAGTTTAATGAGAGGGGACTGTTTTATTATTGAAAACCACTTACCAAATTCCCAAGAGAAAATTTTTTTTGTCAATGAGAATAATTTGGGCAATATCCTCTGTAATTTCAATGAATCAAATTTGCTTTATTTTTTTCCAACAAATTTTCAAAATAATGGACAAGTTTCTTGGTAAGTGCAAACATATGTTCCTACAAATTGATCTTGTTAGTTGTTGTTGGTTTTGCTTGCATCTCTGAGTGGCCTGAATTCCCTATGTAGGCCAGGCTAGCCCTGAATTCACATACATAGAACCTTCTGCCTCTGCCTCCTGGGAGTTAAATCCCTCCTGGGATTAAAGGATTCTGCCACCATGACCCACTTGATTTTATTCATTTTCAAGGTATTAGGTATAAGCATAAAAATACTTATGTTCCAAATTTCTACTTGTTAATATAAAAAATTTGATTTTCCACATACATATTTTGTACATCATATATAAATTAGATAGGAACTACTTCAAATCATCTTAGTTTTTGTGCATTTATACTATATAAAGGAAAAAGGGCATGGTGGTTGCCTGGCCCATGAAGCCACCTTCTTGGTGTCTTGTGGCTCAACATCACCAGTGGGCCCTGGGGGACGCCTGACACTCCTTAGGGTAGGAAGATGCTTAAATGTAAACACCTCAGGATGGGACAATGTATTTGTATATATACCAAAATAAATGATACCATTCAAGAACCAGTAAAGTGGACAAAAAACACAGCATGTGCCTGGTTCAAATTCTGACTGCAGGATTTCATGGAATTGGTTGCTTAACTGATTTGGTATTTCAGTGAAGACTGTTAGGTCTTCAGTGGAAGTAGTTACATTATAGATTATAAAACCATATTATCAAATTATAAAACTACATTATCAATAAAACATTTGAAAAATGCAATTATATCCATAAATATATAAAAAAGAAACAAAATTGAGGCTCCTCATGTAAGTCAAGAACTCCTAAGATGTGGATTTCCAGATGTTCCTTCTCCCTTTACAGACCACTTCATGGGTTCTGTAGGATTTCTTGGGTGAGTGGGCATTTTTGATTTGTTGATTTAAGATACATTATTCTTAGAAAATGGTTTAATAACTTTTAACTACTGTCTCCATCAGATACACAGCTTTTACTCTGATAGTGTTTAATGTCTTTTACACGGGCAAGTTGTCACTTGTCATTTTCACTTTATGAAAAACAAAAATGTAACACATTCACCATAAAAAAGAGAAAAAGTAGTGACACAAAGAAACTTGCCTTCTGTTTTCCACAGGAATTTTTTTTTTTAAGTTTCTTTTTAAAATTAGGACTGTGCTCTCAAAAAAGGAAAATACCATTTTGTGAGAAATCGTTTGTTTTAATGAAAGGTGAACTAGTGGCATAGCAACCACAAGGTGGCACTGTAATTCCATGCTGGTCCTCATTATTTTAGAGGTCAGATATTCTGGAGTAGTTTTTTTCAAAGAATTCTCTTCATTTTTCTAAGTGTACATGCAATTAAAAAAATAAAGTTATCAGGATCTGATAAACTGAGATACACTTTTGAATTGTTCC
The DNA here is from genome assembly GCA_009823505.1 of Rhizomys pruinosus. Lineage (NCBI taxonomy): Eukaryota > Metazoa > Chordata > Mammalia > Rodentia > Spalacidae > Rhizomys > Rhizomys pruinosus. The sequence continues at coordinate 2,463,887 of VZQC01000152.1, read as the reverse complement.
CAAATTCAAGGTTACGTGCTTCTACATGCTAATATGTAGCTTTAAATGTAAAGACTATATAGTTATTAGAACACTAAAAACTGTTTCCTCAAAAGTTGTTTCTACTCATCTTAAAATTACTTTGACAATAAATAAAATTATAGATATATAATATAAATGAATAAGTGTAATGTAATAAGGTGAAATATATAAAAAGAAAAATATCATTCCTATAATGGAGAGTCAATTTTCTTAACTTTCACCTTGAATTATTATCACTACATTTTTATTTACAAACTTACATGGTAACTTTTGATATGATTTTCATTTTTTCTTAATTTAACTTCATATAAGGCTTTTTCTCTCTAACAATTAAGTTGGTAACTTCTCATTATTAGAAAGTAACTGCATTGTGTGTCTTCCAATACTGGAGAGCCAACATCTGTGTCTGTGCTGATGTTCTTAAAATGTGCTACAGAGCAGAGCAGTAAAATACTTACATATTTCTCACAGTGAACCCTCAGACCTGCTTTAATACAAAAAAAGAGAATTGCACTCTACTATTTTACTGTTACAAAAAAGATACTCCAGCTTTTGACTACACATGAAAAAGTTGTATTTTTTTAAAATTTTCAATGAGCATTTTTAACTTTCATTCCAAGTTCCTCATCAGCACAGATGGCAAGACTGCACGGTCTGAGGGCCTCCTGGGTACAATATGCAAGTCTCAGTTGGAATGTCTCCAACAGGATGTAAACCAAGGTCCTTAAGTCTATACTTTCAAAAACATATTACTTAGCACACTGCCAGTAAATGTCAACACTATAGTGACTTCACTCTGTAACAGCAACATACTGGAACATAAATTTTTACCAAAAAGAGTGAAAGAGAAAATCAGGACAACCATAGCTTAAAAATATTAAAGTATTTATTCAATAATGAAAAACCTCACATACCAGATAGAAGTCCAATTCTTAATAAAATATTTCAGTATATTAAAATTATACAAATAATTCACATATACAAGTAATCAAATTCCTAGAGAAGTTCATGGAGAAAACTCTACAATTAGTGTCTTGAGCATTTCAATAACTCTGCAGTCTCTTCAAACCTGAAATGGAACAAACATATTAACTAAATACATAATCCATAATGAAAAATAGGATTGAAGTTGTTGAATTCATGCTTTTGAGCTTAAAATAAACAAGTAATTTTCTTATTTTTAGGAATACAATGAATATATTTAAATATACCATGGCCACAGGAGAGTTAAAATAAAGTCAATTAGCATAGGTTATTTTAGTATTTTTCAAATGTCAAGAGGACTATACCTCTTTAAGGTAATTTCATTCTATATTGCCTTTAAACTGCTCTGAACTATAAAACTATATGTAGTCATTTGCAGTACATAAAAATATTATAAGCATTGCTTTATCAATAGCTTACTGAAAAGACCAGTAAGACTTAAACAATACTGAAAATGTCTCCCAACTATCCACCTAAGTACATTTAATATTTGGATAAATCAGTTATCCAAAATCAGACAAATCAGGATTATAACAAGTAAAGCATCTCTGATCTTTGTAATTCGTAGTTAATTCTGTTAAGAATATTTTACATCACTTGCTGGAAAGCAAAACAGTGACTCAAGCTCACAAACACACAACTGTAGGTGGATTTATTATCCATTGGAGTCTTGAAGGAAATTCCTTACCTGATTGAGACTTTTAACATTTGAAACACACATGTACACTCTATATATACTGTAATCCAATACAGTTCCTAAAGAGAAATTGAGTTTCTGTTGCCCCTTTCTGTTACTTACATTTTTTTCATCCTTTCCATTTTCTGGATTGTTGTTTCCTTTAATTTAAAAAGCAACAAATTTAGGCAATTTCTCAAGGTAGACAATCCTCAAAGATGGACCATGAATATATAAAACAGTCTGAAACACCGCATTACGTTCTGTTTACTCAACACACACAGTTCTTGAGAGATTAACACTTATAATTTTGCCATTTTTCTTGCCAATTAGCAATTATATATACTATTTAGTATATACTAAAACCAATTATTTGCTTATCCTCTTGACCTTAGAAAGCAGATGTCAGATTTTCTTACCTCTGAAATGTCCTTCAAACCACAATAAGTAATAGTCGAGCTTCTGGGAATTGAATCTGGTGATACTGTACTATAAGCAGATGATCCAGATGATGGCTGAATACATGCTGGCCTCTCCACACTCATTTTTCTGTCTGTGAAGAAATTGAATTTTAGGTTATCTTTTAATTCTATAGAAGTATCAAATATATAAGCATTTTATTTACAGATGAAAGAAAAATATTACTGTAAAATAGCTACTGGTATAGATTTAAGAGAGTCTTAAGTACTTTTTATACATATAGAGAAATAGATGCTAAAACTTGCCTAACAAAAAATTTAAACCACATTTGGGCTCTGTAGTGCTTGTCTGCAATTGCAAGGACTTGGGGAACTGAGGAGAAGGTTCATGTGTCTGTGGCTCACCTAGGCAATATAGCAAAACCCTGTCTCCAAAAAAAAAAAAAATTCAAAACAGTAATATTACCTTTATCATGATAGCAATGACACTGAATTCCATGTTCTTTGCTTGAAATGGTGACAGCCGTGCTAACTAATGAACACTGATCAAGTTGTCAGCAATGTTTTGATACAGCAATGCCAAACTGTTGTTTCACAAATGCTTTACTATTGCTGCAACAATTCACTAAAATTGAATATATATATATATATATATATATATGTTTTAAAAATCAAGACAATCTTGAGTTGACATATATGGAAAAAATACTTAAAAATTCAAGGTCTAGTTTGTTTTTTTTTATATAATAAAAAACTAACATATTAGATATCCTGACATTACTAATGAAATACTGGTATTTTTTAAAATTAACTCATCATTTATGAAACAGCAGAGATAAGACATACTCCTTTAAAATTAATGACATATCATGCTTTATTAAGAGTAAATCTGGCAGAGTCAAAAATAAGTAAATGACTAAATAACATCCATTTAAACTGGTTTACCTAAAGAGCACTCATAAGCCTTTATTGGGATTCTCGATTAGGGAGCAAAGTATTATTCTCAAGGATGAAACACTATCTCTGGTCGAAACACATTCTCTTTGGCCCACTTGTCTGTTCTTCTGTGGAATGGTTTTCTCTGTTCATTCACCAGCACAAGTCTGAACAAAACAGCCAGCCTAGACCTCACTCAGCATAGGCTGACTGACCTACCTTGCTGTCCTAACCCAAAATTGTAACAGAAACACAACTTGATTTAACTGGGCTCTAGAATGAGATTTTAGATTGAGATTTACTGGGTTACATATCTATTTTGTGTTCTAGTCATGGTTCAGTGAGCTGAGTCTAACAAGATCACATGGTACAAATCTGAGGACAAGCTAGACCAGAGGTTTTAGCAGGAGCTGTGAGAAATGAGCAATTTTAAGGAATAATAATTTGAAACTGATCAGGAAATGTATCTACCATACCTTTAAATCTTGTATAATTTTCAATTGGATGAGATAGTTGTCCTCTGAAGGTTCTAAATATTTCTTATGTTTTTCCAAAAAGAAAGGGGGACAAGAGCCCAGAAGTGGTAAGACAGGAGTTATGGCTCTATTGGCCCTGAATTTGGAGGCCTGAACTTGGAGGCACAAAGTCTGATTCAGCTATGTGCGGCACAGTGAAAGAAAGCCGGCCTCAGGCAGGGTGGGAGGCTATTCAGAGATACATCCCAGCAAGGATGTCACAGGTTATAAAGTGTGGTATATACAGAACACTAGGCATATTAAGTAGCCAGGCTACTTAGGGCCTATTACTCTTACAAGTTTTTCTTCATGTTTTCCTTAGCCTTTAGTAAAGTCTTACTTATTTAAACATAATGGTTTCACAGCCATGCTAGAGAAGACTAAGAATTGTTAATCAAGTTCAGGTTGGAAAGAAAAGGGACGGCAGTGACTCTTGGCACCAGGCAGCAGAAGCTGGAAGCTAAGAAGTTTCAGTGGAGAGGGGTTTCCCTGAAGAAGAGGATTCTACTAAATAGGGACATGAGATCGTCTATCCAACTCTCCTCATGGGATCCCTGATCTTGCACTGCCAACTCTGGAGGACTAGCACCTTTCACTAGAAAGAGAATGAGTTAGAGCCTTTGGTCTTAAATAATTTGCAAACAGTACTTCTGAATCAAGGGTCATGTGTATATCCAAGTGAATTATGGATATTATTCCTAAGTATTTCATATATAATTTACTATATCCAAAAGTGAACTCATAACTTTAATAAAATCTCCTTCCTTCTTCATTCCTATTTTGTTAAAGAGCAACAACCACCTAGTACCCAAACACATGGGATCCAAACACTGTGCAGTCAGCCTTACCTTTCTTCTCTCCTTCACTGCTACTTTTATCGAAAGCTTATATATCTCCCAAGTAGATTACCTGTTCATTATCTTCACTACTGTTGCCATAGCAGAATCCCTCATTATTGCTCTAAAAAAAATTGATCACTTATTTTTTTTGGTCTTTTCGAGACAGGGTTTCCCTGTAGCCCCAGCTGTCCTGGAACTCACTCTGTAGACCAGGCTGGCTTTGAACTCACAAAGATCTGCCTGCCTCTGCCTACCAAGTGCTAGGATTAAAGGCGTGTGCCACCACCCCTGGCTAAAAAATGATCACTTTTCTACTACTGTTTTTGCCTGTCTTATTTCTTCCTGTTGATCATTATTCTGCTTTAATGAGGATCTTTCTGTAATACAAACCTGAATACATTAGGTAAACTCTTTCTATGACTACAGGGTAAACTTCAAAATTTGGTCTTTTTTTTTTTTGTCTTTTGAGACAGGGTCTCTCTGTAGCCCCAGCTGGCCTGAACTCTGTAGACCAGGCTGGCCTTGAACTCACAGAGATCCGCCTGCCTCTGCCTCCCAAGTGCTAGGATTAAAGGCATTCGCCACCACAACCACTCCCGGTAGAATTTGGTCTTTCTACTCTTCTGCTTCAACTCCCTTCATGTACACATATATACTCTTCTTATAGTCATACTTGAGGGAAATACACTTTTGGGTAATTGGACTAATCAGATTTCCCTCTTCTGAAGGGGAAAATGTGAAAACACAGTAAATTAAACCAAAATAAGTCCTTGACAGCTGGTAGCCTACCTGGCAATTAATACCTAAGTTATTATGTATCCTCTAGTACATGTAATAATTTCACAGACAACAAACGTGAAGACATGAAAGAGAAAAACAAAATCACTGCCACATCTAAAGAGACTAAACAAGGACATTACACAGCCATAAAAATATAAATAATAATAACAATAATAATAATAGGCCTCTTTCATTAATAGGAGGTATTCTTTTCCACTAGAAATTTCAGCTCCCTTTCATTCTTGTCCTCAATCATCAAATTGTTTCTCTTTCCTAACAGCATTCAAATCAGACTTCCTTAAGTCGTCTAACACATTACGTAGGACACTGAGATGCCTCAGGGTTCCAGAAGGATCAAGATATCAACATAAAGGGGAAAACAAATCTGTAAGCTCACATACTTCCTTACTCCACATGATTCCAAGATCAGGGTAGTAAATTTTTATTGTTCTCTGCATTTAAGATTTTGTTTACTTTTATTTTATGGGTATGAGAACTTTGCCTGCATGTATGTGTGTATGTGCACCACTGCATGCCAAATGCTCACAGAGGCAAGAAGAATGTCTGAGCCCCTGGACCTGGAGTTATAGATGGTTGTGCACTGCCACCATGTGGACACTGGAAGCAATCCAGTTCTCTGTAAGAACAGCGTTTACCCGATTCCCAGGGTCTGTGTCTTGACTCCGCGCCTCTCACCTCCTTTCGTGCGCCTCTCACCTCCTTTCGTTCACGATTGGACCCCGGAATTCACCAGCAGGACTGGGGGATTGTCTACATCCACTGACTTAAAATTTATCCATTTTCCTCATCTTTAACATTCACATATTGATAATAGTAATTAACTTACATGGTTGCAAAGTTAGGAATTAAATGAGCTAATATCATAGTTAAAATGATGCCAACAAACAGAAGTCTATTTCTGTTGTTATTGTTAGTTAATATGTAAAAGATGAAAGAGTTAAAGATGTTAAATACCTATAATACTGAAAGTTAATCCCATGATGAACTTTGAATCGTAAAAGCTATCTTTTCCTCAAACATGATTTAATCACAGATATGAAGTACAATGTAAGTTTTCCTGCTGGGTGTAGTTAATCCCAGAATTCGGAAGGCAGACAAAGGCAGGGAGCTACAAGGATACCCTGTCTCAACAATACAACAAAATCAGAAACAAGGGGCTGGAGAGATGACTCTGCAGCTAAGAATACTGGTTGCTCTTCCAGAAGACCCAGGTTTGATTCCTAGCACCCACATGGCAGCTAAAAACCATCCATGACTCCAGTTCCAGGGGATCTGACACCCTCTTCTGGTATCTTTAGGCACTGCAAACACATGGTGTACTTATATACATGCAGGTAAAATACTTATGAACACAAAATAAAAATATTTTAGAAAAACCTCCAAACCAAAACTTTTTTCTAAAAATTTAAGAAGAAAACGAATAAACGCTCTACTAAAAAGATTCTTGCTGCTCCATAACACTGAGAATATTACTATGAGGTTCAGTGACATGGAAAAGCCTGGGCCCATTCTACATTATTTTACACTATCAGTAAACTGCTCAAACTACAGTACTTAACAGATTACTTAAAAGTGTGCTTTCTTCTACCAAAACTGCTTATTTACATTTAAGAATATTACTACTGAGGTTTAAAAATTAGAAATTCTTGCAGGGTTTGCTTTTCTTATTCTACAGTACTTTATAATTCTAGGAAGATTAAAAGATCAAAATGCTACCTGGGTGTGGTGATGCATGCCTTTAATCCCAGCTCTCAGGAGGCAGGGGCAGGCAGGCTGTTCTCTGTGAGTTCAGGCCTACCTGTTCTACATAGTGAGTTCCAGGACAGCTAGGGCTACAGGGAGATCCTGTCTTGAAAAGACAAAAAATGGTCAAAATGCTCCAAAAGTGTGCAACTTTGTATATGGGAATTTATTCATCCACTATGTCATAAAAGACATGTAAGTCGGCTTTGTAAGCAATCCTTGGCTCTATCTGTAGGTTCATTATTTCTTTGTTCTAAGTATTCTGCAATTTCCCCTCCCTCCTTCCTTTTCTTACTTTTTCCCTCCATTCCTTCCTCCCTCTTTCTTTCCTTCATGCACAGAAAGTCTTCAGGAACTGGAGAGATAGATGGCTCAGTCAGTAAGTGCTTGTTGCATAAACATAAAGAAATGGCCTAGCGGTTAAGAGCGCCGACCGCTCTTACAGAGGACCCGGGTTCGATCCCCAGCACCCACATGGCGGCCAAGAACCGTCTGAAACTCCAATTCCAGGAGAACTCTAGTTCCAGGGGAATCCAAAACCCTCTTCTGACCTCCGCGGCATTGCACGACACGGGTGCACAGACCTTCACGCAGACACTACATTCATACACATACAGAAATAAATAAAAATTAAAAAAAAAATAAAATAAAATAAAAAAATGAAGCTGCTCTCAGTACCCATGGAAAAAAGCCAGATGCACAAATCAGACTCTTAGGCCATATTATATATATTACATATGTATATTATTATATTATAATATGTATATTATATATATATCATATATGTATATATTATAATATATATGAAATTCATTAAATTGGTTGGGAAGACAGTGGGGGGAGGTTTGGAGAGGGGAGTGGATCTAAATACCATCAAAATATATTGTATGAAAAATCACAAAAATTCAATTAAAAAAAAAGTCAGATGCAGCAGTGTACATTTGTTTTGTTTTTTTTTTAATTTATGTCGGTATGTGTATGAATGTACTGTCTGCATGCAGGTGTGTGCACCCGTGTCGTGCAATGCCGCGGAGGTCAGAAGAGGGTCTCGGATTCCCCCTGGAACTGGAGTTCTCCTGGAATTGGATTTTCAGACGGTTCTCGGCCGCCATGTGGGTGCTGGGGATCGAACCCGGGTCCTCTGCAAGAGCGGTCAGCGCTCTTAACCGCTAGGCCATCTCTCCAGCCCCAGCAGTGTACATTTGTTAAGCCCAGGATGAGGAGGTAGACAGGAGGATTCTGGGAGCTTTATGACCAGCCAGTACAACACAAGCAGTGAGCTCTACGTGAAAGACCTTCTCTCAAAAAGTAATGTGACGAATAACTGAGGAAGAAACCTGATGTCAAGATCTAGCCTCCATACATACTTGCACACATACACATGCACAATCAAAATAGGTTCCAAAGAATGCTACCATTACCAAATGCTCATAAAACTATTGTTCTTAAAAAAATTTTTGCATACCAACAGTGCTAATACAACTTAAGAACTTACCAGAAGGCCTAATAACTGCCTCGCTAATACAGTGATAGTCTTCACATGCTGCATTAAGCTCTTCACATTCATTCTGGAAAGTTCAGATGAATATTTAGGATAAATGAAAGAAAAACTGTTTTACTTTATACTGCCAAAAATAAAACACAAACATGACAAAAATGAGATTTAAATAGTTTTAATAATTTTATCTATAAAAAATATACATCTATTTCTCCATATAACAGATCATCTTTTAGGGGCTAAAGAGATGGCTCAGCAGTTAAAGAGCACTGGCGGTTATTACAGAGAATGTGGGTTCAGTTCCCAGCAGCTAACAAGTATTTATAACTCAAGTTCCAGGGGATCAGATACCCTCTTCTGATCTCCCTGGGTACTGAATGACAAGTGCACTTAAATACATGCAGGTAATACATACATACACATAAAATGAAAATACTAAAATATATAAAAAAAAGAACCTTTTAAATGTGAAAGCAGATAGTAACCTGGAATAGAGACTAGAAATTGAATCCTAAGCTATAGAAACAAATCTTAGATTCAATAAGGCAATGGTAAATTTAATACTATTTTGGTGCAGTTCACATTATGATTGAAGTTAATTAGTATTTTAACTTTTTCTCTTTTACAACTTCTACAAACTGCAAAGACCATTTGCTCTATTGAAATACACAAAATAATTTCAAGATTTTAATAAACCCAAATATTCTTACCTCATATTGAGGATTTCAAGTACTATTAATCTGTAACAGCTCAATTTACCAGGTTTTCAATTATTTTATTTGATAAAGAAAAAAAAATAAGACCTATGAAAGATAATAAAACTTGCTGCACTTAAATGTTAGTTTAAACATTTTCCCATTTCCTAAATAGCTCACGTTTCATTTCCAAATAAATACACAGAAAACAACACAACCACTATTTTATTGCACCTGAGAAAATGTTAAGAAATACCTTTTTAGACAAAATCATTTCTGTTTCAAGAAGAGTGACGCGACTTATAAGACTAGTCCAGGTCTTCTCGTCTACCATCACTTTCCCTTTCATGGCTTCTTCCAAGCAGTCAAGTCTTTTCTCTAGCCAAGTCATCTTCTTAAGCGTCTCTCGGCATTCAGCAAGGACAGTCTGAAGTTCAGTAGTCCCAGGATCATTATTTATATCCTAAAATGTTTAACAAGATGACAACAGAATGACATGAAATTCCTTTACAATCAACGCAGTCTCATTTCCACTGTACTATTTCAATAGTCTGGGAAGGAGTATGGTCTGAGAACCAAGAGCCATCCCTAGAGGCAGCAGTAGTGGACCTCTAAACTAGTTTGGCAGATATGACTGATGACTTCATTTTCTCAATGAAATAACTGAAGTAATCACAGCAACTACGTAATATGGCTCTTGCAAGTTAATCTGCATAATGGTCTTACACAATACTAGATAGTTCATGAAAGTACCACTAACTAGTTTCTTGAAGCATCTCCCACAATGCTAAGAGGATAGGGCAGAAAAAGAGTGTCATATACGAGGAAGGGAGCCCAAACACCATCTAGTCACCTGAAAGGTCTAGATGTCAGAAGACATAAACATTTTAGCAGAAATAGTGGAGATTACACGATGTGCATGTGTCAGTCGAGGTAACAGAATAGTAGGATAGCAAGGAACCAGGCCTGATAACTCACATCTACAATCCCAGCACTCATGAGCTTGTTGAAGTTCAAGGCAACCTTGGCAACTCTATGTAGACATAGAGTACAATGTCAGCTAGGGCTACATACACCTTGATACTCACCCTCCTCCCCCCAAAAAAACACAAAGCCAAACTTTTCTATTCACCAAGACAGGAGATGAGAAAACTCCCACCATATAAAATGGAACACCTCTTGCTAGACTGTACATTCCCTGAAGGAAGTGCCATTTCTCATTCTCTGCATTATTTGAACCATGGGTGGAAAACCCTAAACTGAGTCAACAAATAATATCTGCTGAGTTATATTCAGTAATATTTACTAATATTTAATGTACATAGTATGTCACAAATATTTAGGTCAGAAATAGTTCAATGTTTAAATTCTGAAAGAATCAGCTGCCAAAGAAACAATGGTGTTTGTTCAAGAAGTTCTAAATTCTTACTTCTGAATCAGACTTGATTACAGAGAAGTTGACTTCAGGAATCATTATTTCAGAAATCTTCCCATCTGATTCACCAAATCCTTCGCTAACATCTGTCGCTGAACTCACTGTGTCTGCAGGAGTATCAACATTATCTTCTTTTTTATACAGGTGACGGATCACCACAGCCTTCGTCTGCTGAGACAAATATGAAAGAAAAACTATGATGCTTTACTCTAAATCTACTATAGTGATTCTGCAGAACACCCATGTTTACTTCAAGATTTACAGACACTTAAATGATCATACAATGTAGGAAGACATCACATGTTAATATTAATATAATATTTTATATGTATGTATTGGTGAAATTATTATTCAATTTTTTATCTTTTTTTTTTTTTTTTGGTCTTTTTTGAGACAGAGTCTCCCTTTAGTCCCAGCTGGCCTGGAGCTCACTCTGTAGACCAGACTGGCCTTGAACTCACAGAGGTCACCTGACTCTGCCTCCCGAGTGCTGGGATCAAAGGTATGCACCACCACGCCCGGCAATTGTTCAATTTTTTTAAAGAATTCTTACATTTTTGGAAAAACATTGAAATATTAATTTAATGATATCTGAGTTTGCTTCAAAATGGTGAAGAAAGTAGTTACAACAGCCGGGCGTGGTGGCGCACGCCTTTAATCCTAGCATTTGGGAGGTGAGGCAGGCGGATCTTTGTGAGTTCAAGGCCAGCCTGGTCTACAGAGTGAGTTCTAGGACAGCTGGGGCTACAGGGGGACCCTGTCTCAAAAAGACAAAAAATAAATAAATAAAAAAAAAAAAATAAATAAAGATCATTATAAAGATCAAAAAAAAAAAAGAAATGTAAACAAATATAATGAAGGGCTGGAATGGGCTTTTCTCTCTGGCTTTCTGTCAGATGCTTGTGGCTGATTCTTCTAGCTTCCTGAGTCACTTGCTTCCTTGACAAGCCCTCATCCCTTTCTCATGCCTCCTCCATACCCCTTTTCATAAACCCTTGTAAAAAATGATGAAATGTCTNATGTCACAAATATTTAGGTCAGAAATAGTTCAATGTTTAAATTCTGAAAGAATCAGCTGCCAAAGAAACAATGGTGTTTGTTCAAGAAGTTCTAAATTCTTACTTCTGAATCAGACTTGATTACAGAGAAGTTGACTTCAGGAATCATTATTTCAGAAATCTTCCCATCTGATTCACCAAATCCTTCGCTAACATCTGTCGCTGAACTCACTGTGTCTGCAGGAGTATCAACATTATCTTCTTTTTTATACAGGTGACGGATCACCACAGCCTTCGTCTGCTGAGACAAATATGAAAGAAAAACTATGATGCTTTACTCTAAATCTACTATAGTGATTCTGCAGAACACCCATGTTTACTTCAAGATTTACAGACACTTAAATGATCATACAATGTAGGAAGACATCACATGTTAATATTATATATATATTTTATATGTATGTATTGGTGTATTATTATTTTTAAATTTTTTTATCTTTTTTTTTTTTTTTTGGTCTTTTTTGAGCAGAGTCTCCCTTTAGGTCCCAGCTGGCCTGGAGCTCACTCGTAGACAGACTGGCCTTGAACTCACGAGGTCAACCTTGATCTGCTCCCGAGTGCTGGATCAAAGGTATGCACCACCACGCCCGGCATTGTTCAATTTTTTTAAAGAATTCTTACATTTTTGGAAAAAACAATTGAACATTATTAAATTTAATGATACTCTGAGTTTGCTTCCAAACTGGTTTGTGAAATTGAGAATGAAAGGAAAGTAGTAGTAGAAAGTTGAAGGAAAGGAAAGTAGTAGTTACAAGAAAGTAGGTTAAGAAAGAAACAGAATGAAGGGAAAGTAGTTACAGTACAACAAGCTCCGGGCGTCTGACACGGGGGCCCTGGGGGGGCGCGGGGGCGTTGGTTGGCAGACGCCTTTTATTTAATAAATTATTTAAAATTATAATCTCTTAGCACTTTTGGACGGGTTGATGATGGCAGGCGGATCTTTGTATGTTCAAGGCAGATGGTTCAGAGTGAGTTAGGAAGCTGGGGTCTTTTTATCTACAGGTGAACCCTTGTGCTCAAAAAGACAAAAAAAAAAAAAAGATGAAACAACAAATACTCTATATGCGGTGGCTCACAACCATAATTCTAGCACTCAGAATCTGAGGCAGGAAGATTATAAGGTCTAGTCCAGCCTGGGCTAGATAGCAAGATGCTGTCTTTAAATAAATGCCATAGCCAGGCGTGGTGGCGCACACCTTTAATCCTAGCACTCCGGAGGCATAGGTAGGTGGATCTTTGTGAGTTCAAGGCCAGCCTGGTCTATAGAGTGAGTTCCAGGACAGCTGGGGCTACAGGGAGACCCTGTCTCAAAAAGACAAAAAATAAATAAATAAAAATAAAAAAATAAATAAAGATCATTAGATAATTTACAAATTAAAACATTCAGCAACTAGCTCTGTAAGGACTCAGTACAATATTCTCTATTGAACAAATCATAATATATACCATTAATAACTTCAGCTTAAAATTCAAATTTAACAATGAAAAGGGAAAAGCACTGACAAAGAAGATGTCAAACTGCGATGTACACACAGCGTCCTGCCGCTTCCCAGTCTACACACTGTCTGCACTGGTAATGAAAAACTTAATATGTGGGACAAAGAAATGATAAATAGCATGTACAAAAGGCATTGGTAAGGAGGCCATCTCCTTTAAGCACTGACTCAACTATTACCTGTTAACAAAGAAATGTACTTTTTTTCTCTAATATTTAACCCAATTTCTGGTAATTATAGCTCTGATAATCATATACTTTGGATTAGGGAAAAAATAATTCTCTACATTTTATTTATACAGAAACAATTTCATCTTTTACCCAATTACACTAATTATTCATCTATAGTCTATCCTTCGATTTCAGAGATTTTTCCCGAGAAAAATAGGTGAAAGTTATGAAATGGTATTTTCCTTTACATTGTCACACCTTTCCTGAAGTTGTAAACCTGCCAGTAACGTCAATGCCCACAGCCTCTGCAGGTGCCTTCTCACTGCTCAAACAAGGCTCTGGCTTATCAGAAACAATTTTCTTTCTTTGTTGAGATGTACTCTACAGAAACAAAAAGCATTAGAAATAGTAATTTGTAGTGAAGTGTAAAATAGATTTAAATTCCATTATCATGTAAATATTCATTTCTGATAAGTGACAAATAGTGAGACTCTTTTATTTAGAAAAGAAAAAGAACTGAGACTGAGGACTGAGGCCAGTCTGGGCTAGAGTTACAAACAAACAAATAATTTGACAAAATGAACAAACAAGCAAAAAACTTAAGTGATAGAAATATACTTCCTTTGAACTCCTAATGTAGAAGTTCCAAGTCATAGATGTGAAAAACATGTGACTATCATCTAAAGCAAACATGATGCTTTATAGATTGACCCAACCTGTAAGTAGTGCAGTTATTACAACCCAGATAAGCAATGGTAGGGAGTGGAATATAGAATTTACTAGGTGCTTGTGGCCTTATCCAGGTAGAAACTGCAGAACACGTGGCTGCTGTAGTATGCTGTACTCTGCAAGGAGTTAGCTGTGGTGTACAGGAGCTTCTGAGAACCAAAAGTTTACAATAAGGATTTTTCACCATCTTTTTCCGGTTTTACACATATGCTTCCCCTCTAACTACATTTAGTCAAACCACCCCTTCTTTACTGTTTCTTAGAGATGACCTTCAAATTCCTAGAAAAGTCCACAAGCATGAATACAGCATTATATTAATCCTAAGATTTCCCTTCAGTCCATAAAATTCTCTGATCCCCAAGTGTCTGGAATAGTTGGGTACTCAGCTGAGTTGCCCACTCCCCTATGGGAACAAACTATTGCTTTTGCTTCATTAAATCTGTTGCTACTTAAGTCTATTCTATGTCTGTTCTTGAATTCTTTCTCAAATGAGATGAAGAACTTCTGGGTCCATCAAGTCTAGTGACAATTTTACTTTGTAATAAATTGCTACTGAAGGTACTTATGGTATGTATTAAAATACTGGCCTGGACTGGAGAGATGGCCTAGCAGTTAAGAGCGCCGACCGCTCTTACAGAGGACCCGGGTTCGATCTCCAGCACCCACATGGCGGCCGAGAACCGTCTGAAACTCCAATTCCAGGAGAACTCCAGTTCCAGGGGAATTCGAGACCCTCTTCTGACCTCCGCGGCACTGCACAACACAGGTGCACAAACTTGTATGCAGACAGTACATTCATACACATCCAGAAATAAATAAAAAAAAAATTAAAAAAAAAATAAAATACTGGCCTATTTAGCATAAGTTAGAACTAAAGTCTATTCATAAAATTACCTTGTCAAGAACAGTTAATTCCTTGTGCTTCTTCATTACACAATTCAGTACATCACAAACAATTTGAATTTTCCATTCAGCAAATCCACTTTGTATAAATTGTTTTTTTGTCAAAATTGGTTTATAATCAAATTGATCACGAAGAAGCTATGAAGAAGAAAATGATCAATGTAATAATCAGGAGCAATTTCTTTCCTTGATCCAAAATGACTTATAGTTATCTGATAAGGAGGGTATTAGCTACCTTTAAGAGGAGAAGGAAACATTAACTGAAGATATTAAGATTACAGTGTCTGTGTTGAGTCACAGTCAGGTAGGAGATACAGATAGTTAGGGAATCACAGTTTATCTTCAAAAAGTTCAACTGTCATCAGGTACTACAGAAAGTATGTAGCTCATTAGAATTCCATATTACAGGTCAGGAAAAAACAAGCAAATGACAACCAGTGATAAATGTTTATCCACTGCCATAAATACTAAGCAACATTGATAAAGCAAACACAAAGTGCATCTTGATTTCAACAGGGACTACATTTTAATGAGATAAACATATATGAAATTATTCTATCACTTACAAAGGCATGTGACATATAACACCTTTTATGATCAATGACAAATGACAATAATTGACAGTGGACCAAGACCATTATAAAGCTGAAATCTTTCTATTACATAGCATTTTGACTGTATTTTCTCAGTTTAGATGCACAAATACACTATATTACAATGTCTACAATATTCAGTAGAGTAACATTTAAATTTGTAACCTAAGAGCATTAGGCTATGCATGTAGTCTAGGTGTGCAGCAGGCTTACACCATCTAGGTGTGTATAAGCACACTTTAATGTTTATACAGTGACAAAATCACCTATCAATGAATTTCTCAGAATCCCCACTTTTTTTTTTTTTGGTCTTTTTGAGACAGGGTCTCCCTGTAGCTCCAGCTGTCCTGGAACTCACTCTGTAGACCAGGCTAGCCTTGAGGATCTCAAAGATCCTCCTGCCTCTGCCTTCCAAGTGCTAGGATTAAAGGCGTGCACCACCACGCCCGGCTCAGAATCCCCACTTTTAAGTGACTATAACTATATGATGTTACTATTAAAACACTAATTTTAAAAATCACTCCATAACTTATATTGTTTTTATAAACTGAAAATACCTTATAGACAGTATCTGTGAAGCGCAGGTCATTCTTTGCTATGAGCTCTATGTTGGATTCCATCAGAAGTTCTGTTACATAAGGTGAATATGAGGTAAGAGAATAGCTGATGATAGGCAAAGATGCTGCTGTTTCTCCCTTTGCCAGGCTGTTAGGGAGAAGGAAAATTAATTAGCCTAATTCTAAAAACTGGATAATTAAGCAAGTATTAGCAATGTTGCCAATAATTTATGATTAAAACTATAGAAGCAATAATTAAGTGATCCGTGGCCCTCCAGATTCTATCTCCACTCTAAACCACACTGTCTGGACCATGAAATAGTAATGTTTATCTGTTCATGTGCTCAAAACTTTGCTACAGCTTTCTAGAACCAATAATCTGTCTATACAGATTTTAATGACTCTACTCTAGAGCTCACTGTTACTTGATCTCAGTTTTTCCTACTAATAAAAAAGTATCACTTGAAGTTCTCAAAACTTTAAGGTTTTGCAAACATTTATGAGACTAACTCGTCTGATCTCTGTACAAATCTGCTAAGATACATTTTATGAACTCATGGTTACAAATGAAGACCATACTATCAGAGCTTTTAAGTCGCAATCAGGCAGCCAGCACACATTAGCTCAAGTTAATTTCTAGAAGGGTATTCTACTCAGTTTTATTCACCCTTTATGAACTCACAACAAATGGCAACATCTCTCCTCACTGTGGCTGTATTAAAGATACTACTATCCAGTGGAATGACAGAATGGCAGATTATATAATTAACAAAATCCATTATACTTTGTTGAGCTTAAAATTACACAGAAACATATCTAGACTGATGTCTGCAGTGCATTTAAAATAGACATCATTCTCTTTTTGGTTTGGGATATTTAATTCATACTTAGAAACAAACTCTTATAATTCTATTTTTTCAAATATTAGAAACATTTCAAAGCAATTGTCTTTAAGATTAATTTTACTTTTATTGTATTGTATATGGGGAAGGTTAATATTCATGTGTGAGTACAGGTGACTGTGACTTCCAGAAGAGGTTGTTAGATCCCCTGTAGCTAGAGTTACCAGTGGTTGTGAGCCTCCTGACATGGGTGCTAAGAACTGAACTCAGGTCCTCTAAAAGTAGTGTGCACTCTGAGCCATCTCTCCAGTACCCAAAGTAAATTTTTTAAAAAAATTATATCCATTTAGTGTGTGTGTGTGTGTGTGTGTGTGTGTGTGTGCAGGTAAGTAAGTACTATGGTGCATGTGTGGAAATCAAAGGACAATTTGAGGGAGCTGGTTCTCACATTTCCACCATGAGGGTCCTGGGGATCCAACTCAGATCATCAGGCTCACTAAGCCATCTCCCCGGCCCTCAAAGGAAATTGAAATAGGACCCAAACTTATTTTTGTTTAGTGTTCCCATCATTTCATTTCCCATCATTAGCAAAAAAAGAATACAATAAGTTTCACATGCCAAATTTATTACGGCTTACCCTACATAATCCACCTCATTAGGGTAATTTAGTGCACGAAGCACTTGTTCTAGCTTCCGTAAGCTTCTTTTTAAGTCACCTGTTGCCATTATTTATCATTAAAATCAGCTTCAATTCTTAAATAATCGAACTTTTCACCTGAAAATAAAAAAAAATGAAATATTGGTTAAATAATGTATGTTTGAAGCTTTCTATTCTGTTTTGTATATATCTCCTATGAGCACCTGCCACATTTACGTTCTCTTAGTTTGATTTCTCTAAGTACTTACTGACTTTTATGCACTATGAAACTCTGAATGTTAGCTTCAACCTTACCTTCTGCTTTTTCCTCATGAAAAGTAAGTTTGCCTTGTATTATATATTATGCTCTTACAACAATCTTCACATAGGACTCATCCAAATATTCTACTTTGGATAAAGGAATGGATTAGCTACTTTCTTGTAGCTGTGATCAAATACATGTCAAAAAGAAATTGGCCTAGCGGTTAATAGCGCCGACTGCTCTTACAGAGGACCTGGGTTGGATCCCCAGCACCCACATGGCGGACGAGAACTGTCTGAAACTCCAGTTCCAGGGGAATCCGACACCCTCTTCTGACCTCCGCGGCATTGCAGGACACGGGTGCACAGACTTGCATGCAGACAGTACATTCATACACATACAGAAATAAAATTAAAAAAAAAAATTAAAAAAAAAAAGAAATTTGAGGCCAAAGAGGTAGATGTGGTTCAAAGTCTGAGGCAGTATGGCGACAACAGCAGGGAAGGCATGGCAGCAAGAAGCTCTGTGGAGGCAGCGTCTTCTTCATATATCAATAGACCAGGGAACAGAGATAGGCAGTAGTGGGTCAGGCTATATCAAGGCCTTCTCACCATTCAGAGCCACTTTTTCCAGCTAGGTCCTACTTCCCAAAGGTTACACAACCTCCCAAAACAGCATCACAACTAGAGATGAAGTGGTCAAACATATGAGCCAATGGGAGACCTTTTACACCCAAATCATGGCAGGTACCATTTGGAAAGATATCAAGTTGAAATAACCTTCATCAATGTTTTGAGTGCTTATAGAAGCTATGTAATATAACCAATTAAAAAATGAAGACAAATTTATAGCAGACTTAGTTCATTTTTAATCATTGTCCCCAGAGCTTGGACCTCACATAGATGTTAAACAGATGTCTTTAAAAAAAATTATGAATTATCACTATCTTTATCAATATCAGTAAAATTACAACAGTACCTTGAGAAATGATCCTCTGAGAATGAAGCGCCTTTAAAATGAAATCACTGGCACAAAAACAAAAAGAGAACAATTCATAAATCAGATGAATACACTAGTATGATCTTCACCCCGTCTCCATCTGTGCAGCCATTCAATCTGTGAGAACCTCCTTGCACATCTCCACTGTATCCACACACCAGAAGGGTAATAAAGGTAGCAATCTACAAAACCCTAAATTGAATAAGCCCCTGGCAGCCCATTTCAAGAGCAACTTGAAGGTTCAGGCACCAGTTCCTTCCCTTTAGGAACACAGCCAGCATTATAATTCTAGTCTGTTCTCCTTAATGACCTTGATAAAGAACCAGCTGCAGAGGGCACCTTTAAACAATCTGGCATGCACATTTCAGTCACTGTTTTCAGGCAATTATTACACTGGTTAGACATTAACATCATTAGGCAAAGGGGATCTTTAGGAGGGATAAGATGAAACAACAAAAAAAGGAAGTGATTCTAAATTCATGTTATACAAAATACAAAGAAAGTATGCTTTATATAACATCTCATTTTAAAATTTTATTATTTTTATTTTATGTGTATGAGTGTACTGTCTGCATGTATGTAAGTGCACCCATGCCATTCAATGCCCAAAGACATAAGAAACAGAATTGGATCCCCTGAAACTGGAATTATGCACAGTTGTTAGCTGCCATGTGGGTGTTGGGAATGCAACCAGTGTCTTCTGCAAGAGCAATCAGTGCTCTTAACTGCTGGCCATCTCTCCAACCCTTAGTTAGGATCCCTTGCAGAGGACCCGGGTTCGATCCCCAGCACCCACACACGGCGGCCGAGAACCGTCTGAAACTCCAATTCCAGGAGAACTCCAGTTCCAGGGGAATCCGACACCCTCTTCTGACCTCCGCGGCATTGCACGACACGGGTGCACAAACTTGCATGCAGACAGTACACTCATACACATACAGAAATAAATAAAATTAATAAAAAAAATTTTAATAAAAAAAAAAAAGATACCTGGAGGAAGACAGGTGTGGTGACCCATGCCTTAATTCCTGAGCAGTCTGGAGGCACAGGAAGGTGGATTTCTGTGAGATCTGGGTCAGTCTGCTACACACCGTGAATTCCAGGCCAGCTGGGACTATAGGAGCACCCTTTTGCCAAAAGCCAAAAGCCAAAAGCCTCCCCCCGCCCCCAAAAAAGGCCTGGAGTGTTACATGGAAATTAGGAAATGGTAAGATAGATCTCCCAGACCAGCTTTTACTTGCCTAGGAAAGACACAGTGGCAACTACTATTGACTTGCTTCAACTGTGTTGGGGGGGGTTAAGAAAAGGAGGTAAAGGAGGTGGGCAGTTACTGGGTTTGCTGGTCTGATCCTCTTTTATGTTCCAGACCCATCTAACTTAACAGAATTCTTCTTTGGCATCTTCTTCCCATGGATATTCCATAATTAAAAGGGTAGCTTTCCCTCCTAACTTCCGTTAGCGCTTTCATGTGTGCCTCTGTGTGTGTGTGTGTGTGTGTGTGTGTGTGTGTGTATTCTTAGGCTATACTTTTATCTAATATTTTGTGGTGTCTTTTCTTTTTCTGATAACCTAGAAAAACATTCAAAGTCTCTTACATTACTTCTACCTCTGGTAATGGAATTTCTGACAACAAAGTATGCCCCTGGAACACATCCTCTTCAGTAACAGCAAAATAAATGCTTTGAAGGGTAAGATTCAAGTACAACTTTGATCTGCAGGTGAAGGAGATAGGGGATAAGATTGGATAGAAAGAAATAAAGAGATAAGAAAAAGTGATTATAGGAAGTTTTTGTAGGTACTGCTATAAGTTTTCACTTAACTACTAAAAAATCTTATTTTAAAAGCTGGACAATACTAATATTAAGATTAAATGAAACCAGTCTACTTCCTATGTATACTTTGCACTTGCTCTTAGCCAAAAAGCCAAGAAGCAATCTTATACATATTTTAACAGATGAAAAACACATTCTTACTTAAAAAGGAAAGTGATTATCTCTTTCACCTCATAAACCTTATCAAAGGAAATTAAACAAAGGATAGTGTTCAACTTTTTAACAGAGATTCAATCATTAATGTCTCAGTATCACTAACCAGCTTTCACCAGAGGTGTCTACAAATCAAAGGCCAACAGAATTTCTGCAAGAGGCTGTGAGAATGGTTTAAAATGGTTTTTAAGGGATTGAGAACTGAACTCAAAAGTCTTGGCATACTAAGTGACTCCTCTACCACTGACCTAGATCCTCAGCCCAACAGTTTTAAGATTTTTTTTTCCAAAGTCAATTTTTATCGAAGCTTTGTGCATTTCATCATTTCATACAAAATTTCCAATCAAATCTAGACCCAT
Source organism: Rhizomys pruinosus (assembly GCA_009823505.1). Lineage (NCBI taxonomy): Eukaryota > Metazoa > Chordata > Mammalia > Rodentia > Spalacidae > Rhizomys > Rhizomys pruinosus. Next base: position 2,442,735 of record VZQC01000152.1, on the reverse strand, counting down.
GCCCTCTTCCTTGCCCCCCCCACCCCACCAGAGCTCATGCATTCTGCCAAAAATGTTTTTCATCTTGCTTTCTAGTACTCTTACCAAAACGTTTTTGACTGCAGAGTAAGGTCGAGATTCATTTGCCGTAGTCTCTCTTTTTTTTTTTTTTTTGTAGATTTTTATTTTTAAACGATGCTCAATCTTACAGCTGTTAGACGTCATTAAAATAATAGGAAGTCACTGGACTCAAAAATCATCTTTGTTCAGAATGGGGTAAGTACACTAAATCACGGTGGATAACTAAGACTGTGACCTAGATCAAAACACTCGATATACATGAAACCATGTGCCAAAAACAGAGGAATAAAGATGAGTAGAAATTAAATTACGGAATTTTCTAAAATAGGTTCTAAATTTTCTAAAATAGAGAAATACTGTTTTATACTGCTTTAAGACAGAAACCAAAGGATGGAAAGCAGATAAAGAGAAGGAAACAGAGCTCAGCGGCAGCTTTGTGTATACATAGAAAACTGGTACATGTTTGCAAATCTGCAAAATAGAATTTTAAAAAATATAAAATTTAAGATTTTCTTTACAGTCGAGGAAAAACCTGTGGTCCTCAAAGTACATGCAAAAATTCTTACAACACCAAGAAAATTAAACACGTAGTACTTGCAACTCTTCTAGGCAGTTTTTTGGAAGCCAGATGAATCCTCAGCTAGAACACCCAAGAGACATCTGCTTTTAACTTCCAGCCCTAAGTCAAGAACCCATTTTCAGAAGATGAACTACAATTCTCCCTATTTGGCTGCTATCAAAAATATATACCTACTCGATCCATTTGCAAGGTACATCTAGGATTCCCTTCCCGCCACTTGATTTACAAGGATTAAAAGGTAGACCTGTTCATTCGCCCGCACCAGGAGACTTGGCTTGGAACACAGGGGACTTCTGCCCAATCCGGCTCACTGCCTGGAGGGCCCAGGGACTCCGCCTACAGCTGGCAAGCAAAGAGACGGGTTCCCAAGGCGCCTGGCCCAACACGGAAAGGAGAGGAAAAGGCAGCATATGTAACCCGAAGCAGTGGCCAGAACGCAACCTCAAATATCAGCCGATGAGTACCGACGCCAGAGCACAAGGCGCTCCACGCGCCGACCGTTTGTATTCAGTACGGCAGGTTCCAGCCCGCCAGGAACCGCGGTAAAAATCTTCCCAGTCGTCTGCGGCTCCGCTATCAGTGATTCAGCTCCGCAGATTCCATAAACCACCCAAATGGACTCCTCGGAAGACTTGATCCGGATGAGAGTATTCTCAATGATCTATCTGCCTCATCATAAGTGCCACATTAGAAATGAGTATAATTTTAATGGTCGGAATGGCTCGGAACGGAAAGCGAGTAATAAAGAATCTTTGGCGAATCAGAGGCAGGGAAATTGAAAGGCTTCTTCTAGGGCAAGCGCCCCAACGTCACTTCCGGCAACAATAGGAAACGTCAAAAACTCGACAGTCGGCTGCAAGGGCTCCTGCAGGCTCAAGTCCTGCGAATTCGCAGGAGTGTAGGGCTCTTTCTGGTACTCTAGCAGCCGTCGAATTCCCCAGCGTGAACCCGCGTAGCCTGCACAGGCCTCTCCATGGCCCGGGCACCAGGTCCCGGCTGAACCGATTTCTCTTTGGCTGAAGCCCCCGCCCAGAGGCCGATTCGTCGCGGCGGCGGTGAAGATCTCAGGTCGCTCAGGTAAGAACAAGCGTCGATTTAGACACTTACAATGCCTTACCTCTTTTTTTCTGTACACCTTCACGGTTCTCGATAATAAAGGCAGCAGGTACTTGTCACTTAGCACAAAGTGGCCCATTAAGCAGGAGTTTGAGGCCAATGATAATGTAAAGCATCTTGAGTGACAGCGGCGGTAGCTTATTAAAATTGAGATCGTTGTCGGGGGGGCGGGCATGGGTCCTTCCAGGCCTTTGAGTACCGGTGGACTTGGGACTGAAGGTAGCCGCCCTGATGTCATTCCGAAACAGCTGAGTAACAGCTAGAGTTACTTTCTTCAGGTCCATGTGTTGCTTTTCAGGTGGTCAGAGTGCTGTTATGGTGTCTAGGCTTAGCTTTTGATTCTTTAAGACATTCCAGTAATACTATTGCAAACACACAGATTGTTGCTACAACAGCCAAACTCACTATAAGATTTGTTAAACTTTATGTTTTTCTGTGCCTCTCTTCCAATTTTCCTATGGTAGGCATATCATTTTGTTCATTGCACAAAATTACATAAACTTGCAATTCTCATTCAAAATGTTTTAGTTTATTTTGCATTTTGTGTTTGCTCATAATAGTGGTTACTTGTTTTACACCTGAAATTTTTATTTTCAAGGATCCAATATGTTTCTCCTCAAATAATTGCCTTTACTACTGCAACTGAATTCAATTTGTTTTCCATTTCAGTTTTCCTTCTTTTTGCAACAGTACCCCTGGATTTTTTGCTCTTTTAATGTTTGGAATTTGGTGTTTATACTTCTAAGCTAAAAGCTTCTTCCCTGACCCTTGTGAAATGGTTTGCAAAATAGAGCAAGTCTCAGAATGACGAACATAAATTTATATTTTCAGATTAGTTCAGCAACTCATTTCTATGCAGTGTACCTGAATTGACAGTTGTCTGAGATGATTCATTAGTTATCTATTTCTGATTACAAATTACAAATTTAACCTAACCTGAAACAACAAACAAATACGATCTTGGTTTCTAAGGGTCAAGAATTAGAGTATAATTCAACAGAATGGTTCTGTTTGTAATTTCATGAAGTGGTAGTTAAGCTGCAGTCGGATGTGGTGATGCTATTGATAGGCTGATAAGGAGTAAGTGTCCATTTCTAAATGCATGGTTGTTGGCTGGCCTGGGTTATCCACCATGAGGGTTTCATAAACTACTTTACAGAACAGAAGCCTGTGGCAGGCAATCCAAGAAAAAGCTTCCAAAGGGACGGAAGCTGCCAGTGTTTTAAAATCTAATTTCAGAAGTGATAGCCTTTCGCTGCAGCCAGACTGTATTTGTTGGGAGTCTTAAATTTAACCTCAATCGGAGAGGGAGAAGATACACAAAGCCTTGAAACCCTTTTGGCAAGATCCCTGGAAGTTGTTTCAGAGGCACCTAACACACATACTATGGCTGATAACTTTTAGTAGTTAATATAATTAATAGGTGAGAATAACTGAGCCAAAATAGGCCCGAGGGAAATTATATCTTGCTCCCTGCTTGTTTATATAAAAGCTGAAAATAGGTTAAAATGAACACGAGCAAAGATAGCTTTTAAGAAGGCAAAAAGTTAGCAAAGAGCCAAGGGCAGGTAGGGATAGAATGTAGGTCAGTGGTAAATTTTCTGTTAAATAGGCATGATTAGGTAGAGTGAGATAGGTGAGTCTTGGAAATGTATCTTGGATTTTTTTTTTTTTAAGCTCTAGGTGGGAGTGTCCATAGTTACGGGTAGCAGAAGAAGCCACAACCTATGAAGCTTCCTATAGCTACCAAAAGAGTTCTTTATGGAGACCTCAACTCAGTGAAAGCCAACATTTTTACCACACTGCAGAAAAGAATCTGAACACGAGGCAGTCATAGCGTTACCGAGGTTGGAAATTTTTAAGAGAAAAATTTTAATATAAATTTAGTAAGAACATTAAAAAATGAGAGAGGGCTTAAGAAAAAGACACTTAAATGTGGGCATAGCTTTCTCAATACAGAATTGCATTTAAGGGGGCTGGAGAGATGGCTCAGCAGTTAAGAGCACTGACTGCTCTTGCAGAGGACCCAGGTTCAATACCCAGCACTCTGAACAACACTCCATAACTACAGTTCTAGGAGATCTGATGCCCTCTTCTGACCTCAGTGGGCATTGCACAACATGGGTGCACCTGCCTACATGCAAGCAATATGCTTGTACACGTAAAATAAAAACAATAAAATATTTTTTAAAGTTAAAAAATGCATTCGAGTTTCTTAAAGGTTTGTAAAAGATTAAATAAAACTATTCTTGGTGTACCTGTTTTTTTTTATCTAGATATCATTTCTTTAGTAAATGTGCTAAAGTAGTTTACAGGATGATAAGATAAAAACGAGGGTCAAAAAGTCAAAGGAGCCTTTAATCCTAGCACTTGGGAGGCAGAGGCAGGCGGATCTTTGTGAGTTCAAGGACAGCTGGGGCTACAGGGAGACCCTGTCTGGAAAAGACAAAAAAAAAAAAAAAAAAGTCAAAGGGATCCTTAGTTAGAAATATTTTGACTGTAAATATGATTCCTGACCTTGTTTGTAAAATTGTTTTTGACTCTCAGCAAGGACAGATGTGAGGGGAGGTCCTTTCCATTCCCAAACTCTTTAATTTACTCTGTCTTTCTGCCCTACATCGGCTGATACTGCCTTCTATCTGTGCACCTAGCTGCACTTCGCCAGCACAGCTTTTCCCAATAAGTTGATGAGCTTATTAGAAATGAATGCAGAGGCTTCAGTGTTTGTTATGGCACTGTATTGACTATGACCCAATATAAAATTGCCTCTACTTCTTCCAGGTTTGAAATTTGTAAATTCATACTGTAAATTTTTATCTCTTAGTAAAATATTATCTGAATTTTAAGAGATAAAACAAGTACATTCAGGTTGAAGTTTAAGCAGCAGATTGAGGGATTTTTACTCTGCAATTAGCCATTTTTATATATTCAAGGATAGAATGCATAGGATTGCTAAGCAGCTTGAATAAAGGAACTAGATTTTAACAAGTAAACCAAACTGAAAGCCTTTGCCCATCAGACATAATGATTTGTAGAACCCATGCAAATCGGCAAAAGAGGTGAGAAGCATGAATATTAAATACATATAGACACTCTGTCACCTCTTCATGTTACGTATTTTTTAGGGATTTTTTTTCCTCATGCCTTTGTTTTTATACAATTGTGAAATCGTTATTCTAGTTTTCACTTGTGGTAAAAAAAAAAAAAAAAGCAAACAAAACTAAATTTACCATCCTACCCATTGTTAAATGTACAGGTCAGTGTAGTGTACTTTGTGCCATGCCACCATCTACTAGCTGTCTCCATAATTCTTTACATCTTATAAAACTAAAACTCCATAACCATTAATCCCTCCCTCTCCATCCATGTGCCTTTCTTGAGTACCTGATCATCCCATCTACATTCTGTATATAATTTTGTCTATTCTAGGAGCTTTATATAAGCCTCCTCATGAATTAATTGTTTTATGACTGGATTGATTTAATATAGTAGTGATATAACAAAATTAAATTCTCCAATCCATGCTTGTGAATGTTTTTCTATTGTCTTTCATTTCTTTCAATCATGTTTTGTAGCTTTTATTATTTAACCACTTTATTATTATTTAACCACTTACTTGGTTAAATGAATTCCAGAGTGTTGTATTCTTGTTACTATTATAAATGGAATTATTTTCTTAATTTCATTTTTATACTGTTCATTGCTACTATAGTATACAGGAATACAGCTGGTGTATGTGTGTGTGTGTGTGTGTGTGCACGCGCGCGCGTGTGTGTGTGTGTGTGTGTGTGTAGCATCCTGCTAGTTTGCTGTATTCATTTGTTAATTCTATGGGTGCTTTATATTTTACTTTTTGACACAAAAAGCAAAGCTCTCACCTTCAAAGAGAATAAAAGGTAGTTTATTCTGGAGCCAGATTAGAGTCTATGGCCTGGGAACATGGATTCAGGTTACCCCAAATAACATATTCGAGCATAGTAACAATTTTGTGATGATTTTGTACTTGCAGAATGATAGGAAATTGTAGCTAAAGGCAACTTTCAAATAGCGGATGGAAACATCAGGAAGGTATGTTACAATAAAGCAGGGAAATTTCCACTATAGATTTCAGATATTACAGCATTCTTTGGTTTGTGGAAGATTGGTCTGTTAAGTTAAATCACTCCAAAAAGGTTGCATGTGGTGGCCACAAGGACCCTAGGTGAGACAGTGGGTGGCTGTTGGAGACTAAAAAAATCCAATGTAGGAACTCTGGATCTGCAACGTCCCCTCTCTATAGTCTCAAAGTTCCAATCAAGCTGTATTGTTACAAGAATCTTTAACATAGATGTGGATTTTTTCCTGTTTTTTGAAGAATATTTAGTGTTTTCTCCATATAAGGTCATATTATATACAGAGATCATTTTACTTCTTTCTTTACAAATTGAATGCCTTATATTTCTTTCCTAACTGCAAGAATTCTTAGAACCATAGAAGAGATTTTTTTTTTTATTCAAGTTCAAACATAAGAAAACTGGAACTTCAAATTTTAAGTGATATTCCAAATTCTCACAATTCACTAAGAAAATAATCCCAACCAGGCCATCTTATTTCGGCTTGCTGCCTAGTTCAGGTCACTCTCAATGTCGTATTCATGTGATGCACGAGGAAGGAGGCCACCTTGGCTGCTGGCACAGTTGTGCTGGGTAAATAGCTCTTGAGAACCAAGGTAATTAAAATTGGTACTGGGGAGTAGTATGACAAGTTTACCATATTTACAAGCTACCACATACTAGAATGTTTATTTTAAAGGAAACTCAAGAAATTAAACACCGAATTCTCAGATTTGTGGTTGTTTGTGTAACATCTCTTCATTTTTATATTTCTTTGAGTTCCATTTTGCTAACACTCATTATAGAAATAAGTTAAAGAGCTGGAGGAAAGACCTTCAGAAAACAAAGCAATATTGTAAATCTTTTTGAATTAAAACAACCTACAAATGGTATGGCTTTTGTAAGACAAACTGCTCTTGCAAGGACCAGATCTGTAAGTTTAATGAGTAGGGCATTTTATGTGTTTAGTGCACCTCGTGACCCTGTAGGACTTAGCTGTTTTCCTTGTTTCCTTAGGAAGGCCTTCTGAGTAACCTTTCATTTATCTGAAATTGTTGCCTTTAAATTTTAGGAGTGTGATTGGTTATCAGGCATTTTCTTTTTAAAATTTCTCTATCCATTTTGCTCTAAACTGCTTTGGCAGTCTATTTTGGATGAAATAAATTCCAGGCTGCCAATCTGTTTCTTAATGTCTAATAGGAAGTATTTTCTCGCACTCATATTCTAATGCCATTTAATAAATCTTACTTTAGGCCACTACAAGTTTTAAAGCTGAAAATGACCAGATCCCAAGTTGTTATTTTCTATTTGAAAAAAATCCTAAAAATAAATAAATAAATAAGAATTCCTTAACTTTAAAATGTAATAGAATTTGTATTTTAGGGAAACTCTGTTCTTATACAAGTTAGAACTTTATCTGAGATAGGACATATAGTTACAGATTTCTCTATTTAGATGTAAGAAATAATGAATAAAAATAGTCACTTGACAATGAGTATTATTAAGTGGGGCTGTTAGTTATCACATAGTAGTTTAACACTGCTCACAGAGAACTTTGTGGAATTGGTTTGCCAGAATGTATTTGAGACTCCTCTATTCCTGTCTTCTATTGTATAGATTTTATACATTAGTAGAAGATTAACTATTCTTTAAGGTTGTCTCCACAACACGGGCCATTTGAATGCTCCATGCAGCAAAATTGATTAAAAGCATTAGTGTATTTACTGTTCCTTATTCATATTATTACACAGGACTGTTTTGATTAAAACTACTTAATGTTTTGTAAGTAGGCTTTATATTAGATACCCAAGATCTATTAATAAAATAATTTATATCTTACTCTTTGTAGAAATACATGTTAGATTAATAGACAGTAAAAAATAACACTTCTTAGATCTAGAGAGAGGACTCAGCTGTTAAGACACTGGCTGATGTCACAGAAAATTGAGGTTCTATTCCCAGCACCCACATAGTAGCTGACAACCACCTATAACTCTAGTCCCAGTGGATCCGATGCCCTCTTCTGGTCTCCATGGGAATTGCGTGACATGGGTGCACAGACATTCATGCAGGCAACATGTATATCAGGCAATATACTAGTACATGTAAAAAATAATAAATATTTTTAAAACAAAAAAGTATTATGAACATACAGTGTTATTAATTTATCAGCTGTTGACAATGTTCTTTTTTTATTTTTAAATCAAGATCTATACATCCCAAGCTTGATGCAAACATGCTATGACCCTCCTGTTTCAGGATTGCAAGTATGCATGACCCTACCAGTATATGAGTGTATTGCCTGCATATATGTAAGTGTACCCATAACATGCACTGCCCACAGAGGTCCAGAGAAGACATCAGATCCCCTAAAACTGGAGTTAGGACTGTTGTTAGTTGTCATATGAGTGCTGGGAATCAAACTCACATCCTCTCCAAGAGCAGTCACTGTTGTTAACCGCTGAGCCATCTCTCCAGCTCCAAATTCAGAATACTTGATGTGAGGGTGTTAGTAATATTGTGTAGAAATTTATTGTTAATTGAAGATAAATGTTTATGAGACTTCTAAGAGGACCCTTTGACTTGCTGAGTCATTCCATCAATTCTTGGGATTCTTTTAGAAAACATAGTAGTAGTTATTTAAAATGCTTATAGTGCCTAATGCCAGAAAGGTATCTGTGTTCAACTGGTTTATCAGAAAATAATAGCCCTTGTACTCATAAATTATCACTTATTGCTAAAAAATGAAAAAAAAAAAACTGAGAGAAAGATGCAGGACAGTTATGGCAGAATGCATGATCTGGGATGGGGTGGGGNATTAATTTATTTTAATTTATTATTTATTTATTTTAGTTTGATTTATTTAGTCTGTATATGAATGTAATGTCTGCAGGCAAGTCTGTGAACCTGTGTGGATAATGCCGCGGAGGTCAGAAGAGGGTCACTGGATTCCCCTGGAACTGCATTTCCTGATTGGGAGGTACGACAGTTCCAGCCGCCTTGTGGTGCTGGGGATCGAACCCAGGCCTCTGCAAGAGCAGTGGTGTCTCTTAAACTCTAGGCTATCCCCAGCCCCCATTTTTATTTTTATTTTAAAATGTTTTATGAGCTTTGGTTTCTTTAAAAAAATAACATGATGACATTGAAAAACTTTGTATAGGTTGGAGAATTTGGAAAGGGAATGAATGGCAAACTCTATAGCAAGAGTACAAATTTCACATTGTTGTCAAAGCTTCGTAGTATGGCTTTGTCAGTAAATAACATTCAAAAATTATATAGACATAGAATTGTGAATTACATTCTAAAACATAATACTTTTAGCTTGAGAGTTATATCAGTTTAGTTCTTATAATACTTGTGAGAAAATCCAGTTTGGCTTAGGTATGAATGGGCTAGCTTTCCAGCCAGCATCTCCCAGGGGCACTAGGTAAAAGTCATAAGACTTTACTAAAAAAAAAACTAAATCAATAAATTAAATAAGAAATAAATAAATAACTAATTAAATAACTAAATAAAAGCCGGTGTGGGTGCACACCCCTTCAATCCTAATCGGCACTCGGAAGCAGAGGCAAGGGATCTTTGTGAGTCAAGGCCGCTGGTACATACAGAGCGAGTTCCAGGACAGCTGGGGCTACAGGGAGACCCCTGTCTCAAAAGACCAAAAAAAAAAAAGGACGTTTACATGACCCCGGCCCCATGGGAAGGCAGCAACGTGTGCATCCAGCAAGCACATGATGCAGAGGGGTCTGGGATTGGTCCTGAGTGATGATATCATTCAGCCTATAAAGGTGACTTGCAAACAATTTTTTACACTAAACGGATCTTCATTTCCACTGAAAAGATATCTCAGGTCTTTTGCGTGTCGTAGACCAAGCAGGCCTTAATCTCCAGTGTCATAGGCTAGCAGGGCTGGAAGGAGGTCTATCAGAACACCAGCCTGGTGTGCTAGTGGTTGGGCTGGACAGAAGCCTAGCTGGTCACCAGCCTGGAGAGTGAATTACCAGTGGTATCCCCTGGGGAGAGCCAGTCTGGCGCCAGGCTGAAATTCCAGTCCTGAGAGCCATCAGGTCCTGGACTGGTGAAGGAATCATGGCTAGAGGGGGGGGGGGGGCAGTCCACCATCCCAGGATAAGAACCCAAGAGAGGCAGTAGCCACTCAGGTTGGGCTGCAGACAGCAGCCAGGTGGCAGCCTGTGCTGAGGTGCCAACCAGCCAGGTGGCTGTGGGCGGCTACTTCTCCCGCTTCTCCCTTAGCAGGACTGAGCGGCTCTCTCAGCAAAGAACATGTGCCCTTACGAGTACTTTCTTTTAACTTCCCAGACTATGATTCTCATCTCTAAAGTTCCTATCTAATTAAAATTTACTAAAAAATATATTATGTTTTAATTCTCATTATCTTCAAGGGTAAGTAGAGGTTAAGCAAATAAGGTCGAGATCACATCTAGGTAATAGAAGATTCAGGAATCAAACTTAGGCCTAAGGGAGACCAAAACTTTTATTCTTAATCACCAAACCTGATACTCAGAGCAGCTGGAGCCCATGGAGGACAAAGGCATGTAGCTGTGTGCTGCCCCATGACCAGCCTCCTCTCTGACAGGCCTCTTCTCTGACTACCACTGTTTGTACCTCAGCTGATACTCAGAGCAGCTGGAGCCCATGGAGGACAAAGGCATGTAGCTGTGTGCTGCCCCATGACCAGCCTCCTCTCTGACAGGCCTCTTCTCTGACTACCACTGTTTGTACCTCAGCTGATACTCAGAGCAGCTGGAGCCCATGGAGGACAAAGACACGTAGCTGTGTGCTGCCCCATGACCAGCCTCCTCTCTGACAGGCTTCATCTCTGACTACCACTGTTTGTACCTCAGCTGATACTCAGAGCAGCTGGAGCCCATGGAGGACAAAGACACGTAGCTGTGTGCTGCCCCATGACCAGCCTCCTCTCTGACAGGCTTCATCTCTGACTACCACTGTTTTTACCTCAGCTGATACTCAGAGCAGCTGGAGCCCATGGAGGACAAAGGCACGTAGCGTGTGTGTGCGGCCCCATGGACTGCCGCCGCTCGGACCAGCCCATCCGGACTACCACCGGTGGTACTCCGTCAGTGCTACCGCAGCCGTGAGCAGTTCGAACTGGTGGTGCTGGTGGGATGCGCACACAAGCCTGGAAAGGAAAAAAACAAAAAAACAAAAACAAAAAACAAACAAAAAAAAAAAAAAGAGCAAGCATCTTGGTCAGTTGTCTCACTAGGCAAAGATGACATGAAAAGGATCTAGGGACGAGATCACTAAGAGGGGTGAGGCCCCCACCGAGGAAGCTGTTCTAGCCCTTCCACGTAAGGGGGTGTTTTTTTTTTTTTTTGGTCTTTCGGAGACAGGGTCTCCTGTAGCCCTAGTGTCCTGGATGGCGCGCTAGGACCAGGTTGGCCTTGGACCCACAAAGATCCACCCCCCGGCCTCCCAAGAGCTAGGATTAAAGGCTGTGCGTCACCACGCCCAGGCCTGTCCATGCCTGTATAATGATATTTTGAATTGTTGTCCCTCCCAGAGGTTCATCTGATAGGGTTGTATTTTGTTTGTAATTTATTTATTTTGTATGTGTTATGAAATGTGTACTGTCTGCCATGTAGGTTGTGCACCGTGTCGTGCAATGCCGCGCAGCGTCCAGAAGGGTCCGGATCCCTGCGAACTGGAGTTAAAAGACGGTTTTTTCAGCCGCCATGTGGGTGCTTGGGGTTGAACCTGTCGCTGCAAGAACAGCTGGACCTAACCGCTGCCTATCGTGCCTAGCCCAGATATTGTGTATTATTACCTGAGTAACCTAGTCCTACGTCCGAACATTGGCTAAACTTCTAAAAAAGAGATAGGCCAGAACTTTTCGGAGAAAACAAAAACAGGAAATACATAAATGAAAAAGCTAGAGACAAGGACATAGAAACCAGGGCAAAAGGGGCGTTAGGAGTGGTGTTTGCTTTGTGATGAGGCGGGGTGTACCACACAGTCCCAAGCAGTCAGGCAATCCCGCCGCCCCCCACCCACCCACCCCACCCCATCCCAGATCAGCATTCTGCCATAACTGTCCTGCAGCTTTCTCCCAGGGGGGGAGTAGCAAAGTGAATCATGAGCAAAGGCAGTTTTTCAGAAACCAGGGAATCTACAGAGACGCTGGGCATTAGGCGCGCTACGCATAAAAAAGACGACGAAGGTTGCTTGACACCCAAGAAGGTGGAAGGACCAGCAAGTCAAAGGGCCTCTGGAGAGCGCATGAAACAACGCAAAATCAAAAATGGCTCACAATGTACAACAACCAACTAGAAGTATTTGAATTTGGAGCTGGAGAGATGGCTAAGCGTTTAAAACAGTGACTGTCTTTTGGAGAGGAGTGAGTTTGATTCCCCGCACTAGTGGACAAACTAACAACAGTCCTACTCCCAGTTTAGGGGATCTGATGTCTTTCTGGACCTCGGGGCAGTGCATGTTATGGGTACACTTACATATATGCAGGCATACACTCATATACTGGTAGGGTCATGATACTTGCAATCCTGAAACAGGAGGTCTAGCATGTTTGCATCAACTTGGAGTAAGATCTTGATTTAAAAATAAAAAAGACATTGTCAACAGCTGATAAATTAATAACACTGTATGTTCATAATCTTTTTTGTTTTAAAAATATTATTATTTTCTTACTTATATTGCTGATATACATGTGCCTGCATGAATGTTTGCACCCAACTGCATTCCCATGGGACCAGAAGAGGGCATCGATCCACTGGGACTAGAGTTATGGTGGTGTCAGTTACTATGTGGGTGCTGGAACTAGAACTCAATTTTCTGTGACATCAGCCAGTGTCTTAACAGCTGAGTCCTCTCTCTAGATCTAAGAAGTGTTATTTTTTACTGTCTATTAATCTAACATGTATTTCTACAAAGAGTAAGATATAAATTATTTTATTAATAGATCTTGGGTATCTAATATAAAGCCTACTTACAAAACATTAAGTAGTTTTAATCAAAACAGTCCTGTGTAATAATATGAATAAGGAACAGTAAATACACTAATGCTTTTAATCAATTTTGCTGCATGGAGCATTCAAATGGCCCGTGTTGTGGAGACAACCTTAAAGAATAGTTAATCTTCTACTAATGTATAAAATCTATACAATAGAAGACAGGAATTAGAGGAGTCTCAAATACATTCTGGCAAACCAATTCCACAAAGTTCTCTGTGAGCAGTGTTAAACTACTATGTGATAACTAACAGCCCCACTTAATAATACTCATGTCAAGTGACTTTTTTATTCATTATTTCTACATCTAAATAGAGAAATCTGTAACTATATGTCCTATCTCAGATAAAGTTCTAACTGTATAAGAACAGAGTTTCCCTAAAATTACAAATCTATACATTTTAAAGTTAAGGAATCTTATTTATTTATTTATTTTTAGGGATTTTTTTCAAATAGAAAATAACAACTTGGGATCGTGGTCATTTTCAGCTTTAAAACTTGTAGTGGCCTAAAGTAAGATTTATTAAATGGCATTAGAATATGAGTGCGAGAAAATACTCCTATTAGACATTAAGAAACAGATTGGCAGCCTGGAATTTATTTCATCCAAAATAGACTGCCAAAGCAGTTTAGAGCAAAATGGAGTAGAGATAAGTTAAAAAGAAAATGCCTGATAACCAATCTACACTCTAAAAGTTTAAAGGCAACAATTCAGATAAATGAAAGGGTTACTCAGAAGGCCTTCCTAAGGAAACAAGGAAAACAGCTAAGTCCTACAGGGTCACGAGGTGCACTAAACACATAAAATGCCCTACTCATTAAACTTACAGATCTGGTCCTTGCAAGAGCAGTGTTGTCTTACAAAAGCCATACCATTTGTAGGGTTGTTTTAATTCAAAAAGATTTACATATTGCTTTGTTTCTGCAGGTCTTTCCTCCAGCTTTTTAATTTATTTATCAATGAGTGTTAGCCAAATGGCAACTCAAGCAATAGTAAAAATGAAGAGATGTTTACACAAACAACCACAAATCTGAGAATTCGGTGTTTAATTTCTTGAGTTTCCTTTAAAATAAACATTCTAGTATGTTGGTAGCGTTGTAAATATGGTAAACTTGTCATACTACTCCCCAGTACCAATTTTAATTACCTTGGTTCTCAAGAGCTATTTACCCAGCACAACTGTGCCAGCAGCCAAGGTGGCCTCCTTCCTCGTGCATCACATGAATACGACATTGAGAGTGACCTGAACTAGGCAGCAAGCCGAAATAAGATGGCCTGGTTGGGATTATTTTCTTAGTGAATTGTGAGAATTTGGAATATCACTTAAAATTTGAAGTTCCAGTTTTCTTATGTTTGAAACTTGAATAAAAAAAAAATCTCTTCTTGGTTCTAAGAATTCTTGCAGTTAGGAAAGAAATATAAGGCATTCAATTTGAAAGAAAGAAGTAAAATGATCTCTGTATATAATATGACCTATATGGAGAAAACACTAAATATTCTTCAAAAAACAGGAAAAAATCCACATCTATGTTAAAGATTCTTGTAACAATACAGCTTGATTGGAACTTTGAGACTATAGAGAGGGGACGTTGCAGATCCAGAGTTCCTACATTGGATTTTTTTAGTCTCCAACAGCCACCCACTGTCTCACCTAGGGTCCTTGTGGCCACCACATGCAACCTTTTTGGAGTGATTTAACTTAACAGACCAATCTTCCACAAACCAAAGAATGCTGTAATATCTGAAATCTATAGTGGAAATTTCCCTGCTTTATTGTAACATACCTTCCTGATGTTTCCATCCGCTATTTGAAAGTTGCCTTTAGCTACAATTTCCTATCATTCTGCAAGTACAAAATCATCACAAAATTGTTACTATGCTCGAATATGTTATTTGGGGTAACCTGAATCCATGTTCCCAGGCCATAGACTCTATCTGGCTCAGAATAAACTACCTTTTATTCTCTTTGAAGGTGAGAGCTTTGCTTTTTGTGTCAAAAAGTAAAATATAAAGCACCCATAGAATTAACAAATGAATACAGCAAACTAGCAGGATGCTACACACACACACACACCACACACAACGCGCCGCTGCACACACACACACACACCACACACATACACGCTGTATTCCTGATACATAAAAAATAAAAAAAAAAAAAAAAAGAAATTAAGAAAAATTCTATAATAGTAACAAGAATACAACACTCTGGAATTCATTTAACCAAGTAAGTGGTTAAATAATAATAAAGTGGTTAAATAATAAAAGCTACAAAACATGATTGAAAGAAATGAAAGACAATAGAAAAAACATTCACAAGCATGGATTGGAGAATTTAATTTTGTTATATCACTACTATATTAAATCAATCCAGTCATAAAACAATTAATTCATGAGGAGGCTTATATAAAGCTCCTAGAATAGACAAAATTATATACAGAATGTAGATGGGATGATCAGGTACTCAAGAAAGGCACATGGATGGAGAGGGAGGGATTAATGGTTATGGAGTTTTAGTTTTATAAGATGTAAAGAATTATGGAGACAGCTAGTAGATGGTGGCATGGCACAAAGTACACTACACTGACCTGTACATTTAACAATGGGTAGGTGGTAAAGTTTGTTTTGTTTGCTTTTTTTTTTTTTTTACCACAAGTGAAAACTAGAATAACGATTTCACAATTGTATAAAAACAAATAAATAATTAAATAATTAAATAAATAAAATGAACATTTTTAGTAGTTGATAGAGAAGTATCAACAGATGATTTATAGCACTAAAACAGTATTACTGGTTAATGTTTATATTATGTAACATATAATAAATATTTTATTTAAGAAGAAGATGTGCAAAAGGGAATGAACGCAGCCAGAAATTCTAAAGATTGGATTCCCGTGTGCAGAAAAGAGTTTTTGCCTTTTATTTTTTTTCTGTTGTTTGATGGTTTTTTCTCTGCCTGTGTTGGATAGCATTAGTTGTCAACTTGACACACCTGGGTCGAGGTAGCCTCAATTAGGGAATTGCTTCCTTTGGACTACCATGTGGCCATGTCTGTGGGGTATTTTCTTCATTGTTGAGTGATAATAGGAGGGCCCAGCCCACTATGGGCAGTGCCACCCCATGGCAGGTTGTTCTGTACTATATAAGAAAGCAAGCTCTTGCAGAGGACCCGGGTTTGATCCCCAGCACCCACATGGCGGCCGAGAACCGTCTGAAACTCCAATTCCAGGAGAACTCCAGTTCCAGGGGAATCCGACACCCTCTTCTGACCTCTGTGGCATTGCATGACACGGGTGCACAGACTTGCATGCAGACAGTACATTCATACACATACAGAAATAAATAAAATTAATTAAAAAAAAAAAAAAAGAAAGAAAGCTGAGCGTGGGCCAGGGAGCAAGCCAGTAAGCAACATTCCTCCATGGCCTGTGCTTCAGCTCCTGCCTCCAGGCTCCTGCCCTGAGTTCCTACCTTAAGCTCCCTAAGTAATGAACTGTGGCATGGGAGATGTAAGGCGAATAAACCATTTCCTCCCTAAGTTTGTTTTGATCAGAGTGTTTTGTCACTGCAAACTAGAACAAAAATTGGTACCAGGATTGTGAGGTATTTCTGTGACAGACCTGACCTTGGTGGGGTTGTTTTTGGTGGGGGGAGGGGATTGTGGAAGCATTTGCAACTTTGGGCTAGAAAAGCCATTGAGTGCTTAGAATTTGTTGCTGCGGAACTTGTAACAGTCATGCTGGAAGAGTTGTAGATGATGGAGGCCTGGTTTGTGAAGCTTCAAAGGGAAGCAGAGACATTTAGGGGTGTATTTGTGATATTTTGAATTGAGAATCTGTGGGTTCTGGTCAGCTGGGACTGAAAAAGTCAGAAGAGACCAAAACCTTAAGTGAAACCTTTGCTTTACTGGGACAATTGATGCTGGTTAGCTGGGGCTGAAAATCAGCTGTAGCTGTAGCAAGAGATCAGCATCATTGATATGAAATTTTCCGAGAAGTATTTCCTCAGGGTCAGCACGCAAAAGTTGTGGTCCATAGGGAGCCCAAGCCTCCATCTCAAGCTGGAAGCAGGACTTAGTAATGTGCAAGAGTCTCCTGCATGGTTCTAATATTGAAAGTATGAAGAGGTCACAGAGAGCAGCTGAGGTTTGGGACTGTGAGAGGCCAGGAAAGGCCATTTTGTCAAAGTGCAACCTCAGTTGCAGTAAAGACCCCAGGATTGCAGGGGTCATAAAGAGAATCCAAGGCTTTGCACCAGGAGAGGTCAGAAGAGCGTATTGATAAAGGTGCAGACTCAGTCTCTGGGGATCCCAGCTTTTTGGAGATTCGAGGACCTTGAGATGACCACCAAGGGCAGCAGCAGTTGTGGAAGGGAGCCGGCCTGGGCCTGTGAGATGAGCTGTGTGTGCTGTGGATGGCAGAGTCAGAGAAGTGGAGCTGCCCAAACCTTTTGGAGCCCAGAAGATGGTGAGTGAATCCCAGATGTTCAGCCTTGAGCTTTTGCTGGACTTGGGTTTTGCTTAGTTGTGCCCAGTTCTTCCATTTTGAAATAAGACAGTATATGTTTTGGATTTTACAGGAGCCCACAGTTAAGAAACTGCTAAAAGAGGCTGTGATCTTTTTAGTGTCTGGATTTTTTTTAAGGACTTTGGGACTTTTAAGGTTATAACTATCCTAGTTGTGATTAATATCACATGATGTTAATGCATCATACCTTGGGGATAAGAAATTGAAAGCTTGGTCTGTTGTTTCTTATATACACATCATTTCCTTTAATTCTCACAAAAATCATAAAAGAAGGATTTTTTAAATTGTGTGTGTGTGTGTGTGTGTGTGTGTGTGTGTGTAAGTCCTGGGAATTTAACTCACATCATCAGGCTTAGCAGCAAGCACCTTTGCCAGCTGAGCCATCTCAGTAGACTATGTTTTGTTACCTTTTTAAAGGGAACTTGAACTTTATTATTTTATGTTGTATATGTGTTACCTGCATGTATGTAGGTGTACCCGTGCATGCCAGAAGGGAGGATTGGAGCCCCCGAAACTGGAGTTACAGATGGTTGTTAGCTGCCATATGGGTCCCAGGTACTGAACCTTAGTTCTCTTTAAGAGCAGCCAGTGCTCTTAACTTCTGACCCATCTCTCCAACCCATATTAATTCTAAAACTAAATTTTTATAAAGTTTAATTTGTTTTCAAATTTTGTTCTGGTCAGCCAGCTACTATAATGCAACAGCATAGAAATTTAGGAGCGAAAGTTAAACTTAAAATGTAAGAAATGATAAGAAGCCAAAGTATGAAAATTATGTGGTTAAGTTAATAAAATAGCTATTGTTCACATCATAAGTCACATTCCATTTGAGTGTTCAGGCTCACTTATTTTGGTATCAGTCCCCACTTGATTGCCATTAGGCTAAGATTTCAGAGTCTCTGTCCTCTGCAGTAATACGTATGTATTACTAAATTGAATATGAATATTTTGCTCTTAAACCAAGTTTATATAATGGCTCTCAATGGACACTGTTTTTATCAGATTGGCTCATGTTTGTGTAATCCTAAGAAAGTAGATATTCTTGGCTTGCATTCATTTGCTCATTTGGCCATTACAGGAACCTAACTCTGCAGTTTCCCAAGGGACGCTGGCCCCGTATTCACAAATTTAGTGTTTGAAACAACTTTATAGAACATAACTCCTATGCATAATAAAAATTAACACTTATTTATGCATGAATATTTTAAAGATAGAATTATATATTGTCCTCAGTCTATTTTTTTTTCATTTTTTTATTGATGCTTTGTGTATTTCATACATCATTTTCCAATTCAGTTCAGGCATATTTCCCCTTCCCTTCCCTCCACCCCACCGCATCCCAGATCATGCATTCTGCCATAACTGTCCTGCATCTTTCTCTTAGTTTTTTTTTCATTTTTTAACAATAAGTGATAATTTATGAGTACAAGCATCCTTCGTGTAAAACCAATTTGCAAGCAGTCATGCCCAAACCCACACAGCCCATGGGTCCCACCATCCAGCAGGGGGGGGGGGGTTGTATGTTCAATCAACTTGATCAAATGAGTGTCCAGACTATATTGCTGTAGTTTGACCATTCACCCCAATCGCAGCCCTTACATTCTACGTGCCCCCTCTTCCACATATTGTTCCCTAGGCTTAGAAAAGGGGCACAGGTGGATGAGAAGCAAAACAGTCTACTTTCTCTGGAGCTGTTGTCTTGGACTCTGGTCAATTCTGGCTGTTTCCTTTCATGGGTTGACAGTCTTATTTTTATTGAACACATGAATAACCATCAGTATTTTCATCACAAAAATCAGATTTATATCCAAGCTAGAGATTGCAAATACAGAAAAAATTGTGGTCATTTTGAAATTCTTGGCATATTTAGTGATTTCACTATACATCTGAATTTTTCTTGATGAAATGTCTTCAACAAGTGATGGTATTATGCCTTTTTTATCACATTAGGTTTCAGTGTTGAAAATATTAATGCCAAGTATATTTTTTGTTGTTGTTATTGTTTGATTTTTTGAGGCAGGTTGTCCTTGTATGCATACCTGGCCTGGAACTCATTATGTAGACTAGGCTGACCTCAGTCTCATAGTAATCTGCCTGCCTCTGCCTCCAGGTGCTGGGATTAAAGGCATGTGTCACCATGCCTAGCCCAAAATGTTGATTAAAATTTTAAGAGAAATTAAGTTCTTGCTTTTCAGAATTTAAAACCCTACAAGAACTCAGCATGTAACTGCATCATATTTTGTGTTTGTTTTAGATCCAAATATTGGCAGATCGCTGATGATAGCACAAAGCCCGGTTCATGCTTCTTCTTGTTGTTATTATTAATAGCCACATACTGAGGTTTGAGCTTTTTTGTAGTAGAAAACAGTCTTTTGGGGTTTTAGAGTGGTATTTGGCAGGGGGTTAATCAATAACCTAAAAGAATTACATTTAGAAAAAAAAAAAAAAAGACCAAAACATGAGGTAACTAAAGGTGTCAAAGAATTATGTGAATGAGCCTTACAAAGCTACACAGGTATCAAGGTGAACAAGTAAGTGCTCTCAGGGAAGCTAAAGTATATCACTGTATATTTCATGAAAGAAGCATCCTTTTCATTATGATTGAGCCAAATCAAGATAATATCTAACATATATTATTAGCCATGCAATGAACTTTAAATGTGTTGTTCCATTTAACATAGCCACTTTTTAAGGTATAAATATGGTAGTGATTGTGAGCATTGTCCTTTTGTTCGTATTACATGTGAAATAGTTAGCTTAGGGTAATCACTAGTGGATTCAGGATTGAAGATTCAAATTTCAAGGCCATAGCATAGTGTTCCCTCCATGACTTCATTCACAACTTACACAGTGAGCATCCTGACTTTCTTGGAGTTTTATATTTTTCTGAGTTACCCTATTTCACATTCCCATTATCCTAAGAACAATTAGTAGAGATGGGTTGCTCCCAGTCCCCTTCCTTTCTTCAAAGGTGAAACATGGATATTGATCTTCCTTGGTGGTTTATTATGCTCTGTTCTTACCCAATTATCCAGAAAAAAATCCAAAAGGGACAATTTGCAGTTTTTATTTAGCAATCAGTAATAGAAATGAGAGGTATAATCTTGCAGCTTTCTTTGTCTCAATCATGTGTACATGAGCCTTGACCTTCCACCTTCCTATATATATATATATTTTTTAAGAACCAGCTGCTGGGTTTACCTCTGTTTCTACCTGCTGGATGCTTTCAGAATCACATTATCCAGTGTTCAATTTAAGTGATCCTCATTAAAGTCCAGAGCCAAGGGAAATCACCCTGAGTATTTGTTCCCTAGCAACAGCCCTGAGAGCAACAACAGCTGCTTAACCATATGCCACTAAAAAAGGATGCTATACAGAAATAGAAATTGTTATTAAACGTCTTAAAATCTCAAGACTTCAGTTTCCATACTGAGTTCATTTGATCATTTGCTTTTAGTGGTGCAAAGTCTTAAGAATAAATTTAATTATGTGAAATAAAAGATAAGCTAGATGGTGTTAGTAACTAATGTGGTTAGTGGGTATTTTCTTGCTATGTTAAAGAAATGGCTGTGATTAAAATAAAATACCTATACAATTAGATTTTAAATAAATACTGCATTTGTGTCAGTATTTTAAGTGCAACTGTAATGTGACATGGTATGTTTGAAGACTAAAATTTTAACTTCTTATAAGCCTTTTAGTATTCTTTTTTTTTTCTGCTAATAGCTTTTACTATGTTCATAGTCTTACCTTTTCCAGAATGTTATATAATTGGAATCATACTATCAGATTGGCTTGTGCCACTTAGTAAATTTCCTTAATGACTTTTCATGAGTTTGTAGCTTATTTTTAGGGCTAAGTAATATTCAGTTCTATCACTATGGCAGTGTAAGTTTTAGCAATTATGAATAAAACTACAATAAATATTCATGTCTAGGTTTTGAGGATACATGTTTTCAACTTATTTAGGTAACTACCAAGAAGTGTGAATGTTGTATCATATGGTTTAAAGTCTGCTTAATTTTGCTTTAATTCTTTAATGGCCTATATCAGATCAGCATTTTCTCATATGCTTCTTTGGCATTTGTATATCTATCTTCTTTACTGCGGTATTTATTGACATCCCCTGGAGCTAGAATTACAGGTAGTTGTAGGGTACCTGCTGTTGGTGCTAGGAACTAAACTTGGGTCCTCTACTTTGTCAATATTTTTATTGATGTTTTGTGTATTTCATACATCATCTTTCAGTCTAATTCTGATACATTCCCCTCTCCCTGCCTCCAGTTCATGTACTTTGCCATACACATCTTGCATCTTTCTCTCAGTCTTTACAAAGATTTTTTTTTTTTCCTGCAGAGGCTTGTTTTGGGCAGAATTTAACTGTATCAGTTACTTCTTTGACCCAGTCCTTATGTTGTTGTTGTTTTTCCCTCCCATTTGTGTTGCTCTATAATATGCCTATATAAATATCACATATGTATCAAAATTATTACCTCCTAGAATAAACTATGTTAATTCTAAAATATGTTTTGGCATTCACATTTTCCCCTTAATTTTATATTACTCTAAAATATGAATACATATCTTCCACCCATATCTGGTTACAATGTCTGAAAATAAGTGGTAGGTCAATTCTAGGGCCCCTTAAGCTATTCACATTATAACACCACAGTTGCTTTCAGATAAAAAGAAGTACAACAATAATGTTACTCAGCTTGCATTTCAACTGGGGATGTGGTGTTAGCATCCACAAATGAGGGAAACTTCCATTTGCCTCCCCCCCCCCCAGGACTGTATTAGTTCATTTACCATAATATCTTCTAGTTCCATCCATTTACCTGTAAATTTCATGATGTCATCTTTCTTTACCACTGCGTAGAACTCCATTGTGTAGATGTACCACATTTTTGTTGTCCACTCATCTACAGTTAAGGGGCATTTGGGTTGGTTCCAACTCTTTGCTGTTATGAAAAGAGCTGCAGTAAACATAGATGTGCATGTGTCTGCAGTAGGATGAGTCTTGTGGGTATATACCCAGGAATGGTATGACCGGGTCAGGTGGTAGGCTCATTTTGAGCCTTTTAAGGGTTCTCCATACTGCCTTCTATACTGGTTGTATGAGTTTACATTCCCACCAGCAGTGAATGAGTGTTCCCCTTTCCCTACAACCTCTCTAGCATTTGGTGTCTTTTATTGTCTTGATCTTAGCTTAGCCAATCTTATCAGAGTGAGATGATATCTTAGAGTGGTTTTAATTTGCATTTCCTTAATTATTAATGATGTTGAACACTTTTTAAAATGTTTCTTAGACATCTTTACTTCCTCACTGGTGAAGTCTCTGTTCAGCTCTTTACTCCATCTTTTGAGTGAGTCATTTGTTTTCTTCTTTGTTTTTTGAGTAGTCTATATATTCTGGATGTTAATGCCCTGTTGGATGTATCATTGGTGAAGGTTTCCTCCCATTCTGTGGGCTTTTTCTTCACATTCTTGATTGTTTCTTTAGCTGTACAGAGCTTTTGAGTTTGATGAGGTCCTGTTTGTCAACTGTTGACTTTGTTTCCCTCATGACTGATGTTTGATTTAGAGAGTCTTTTCCTTTCTGGGTGCTTAATGACCATACTTAATAACCATGCCAATTTGGCCGAATGACCTAAGGAATAACTTTGTTCCTTGCCTTCAGAGGTCAACTAGGTCTCAGGGAACTATGCATGGGGGCATTTCTTGAAATGTCCTACAAGTGTGGGTCACCAGTCTTCCTGTCTAGGGAAGTCTTGGGGATCCACTAATGGGACTTCAGCCAGTGTCCAGTCTATAAAGATGAAAGTCTGCTCCTGCTTCAAAAAGGGAAGCCTGGTCTAGCAAGACCTGATTTTGCCCTCGAGTGGATGGAACTGGTAAATGAAAAGCTGTGTATTAGTCACTTTTCTGTTGCTGTGATAAAACACCATGACCAAAGAACTTATAAAAGGAAAAGTTTATTTGAGCTTACGATTCACGGTTCCAGGGAATTAGAGTCCATTGTGGCGGGAGGCATGGCGGCTGGAGGTGGTGCAGCAGGCCTAGGGTCACATCTCGCAATGAGCACAGGAAGCAGAGAGAGCAACTGGGGGCCACAAGGCTTGTTAAAACTCACTAAGTCTGCCCCCAATAATGTACTGCCTCTAGCATGGCCACACCTTCTAAGACCTCCAAGAACAGTGCCACCAACTGGAGACAAATGTCTGAATACTTAAAGCCTATGGGGGACACTCATTCAAACCACCACATTCCACTCCCTGGCCCCCATAGGTTCCTGACCATATAAAATGCAAAATGCATTTAGTCCAACCTTAAAAGTCCCCATAGTCTTTACCAGTTTCAATGCCATTCAAAAGTCTACAGTCCAAAGTCTCTTCTGAGACTCAGGCCAATCTCCTAAACTGTAAGCTCCTGTAAAATCAAAAGACAAATTACATACTCCCAATGTACAGTGGAACCGAATACACATTCCCATTCCAAAAGGGAGGAATAGAGGCATAGTGAGGAAATACTGGACCAAAACAAGACCGAAAACCAGCAGGGCAAACGCCAAGTCCAGTAGCTCCACATGCAACTTCTGGGACTTGACTTCCAAAGGGCTTAGATGGCTCAGCTCTTCCAGCTTTGCTTGCAACATACATCTCTTTCTTAGGCTGGTACCACTCCCTGTATGCAGCTCTCCTTGGCAAATATCTCACAGGTCTGGCATCTCGAATGTCTTCTTGGGGTCTCCGCTGCCAACCAGGCTTCACATTCACAGCTTCACGCAATGGCCTATCAGGGCCTTCTTTATGCAGGGACACCCCTGCTGCACTCTGCCTGACCTTGGCAGCTCTCTGAAACCGTGGAGGAAGAACTGATGACCCCTTCACTCTTGCAAACTTCATGCCTCTAAAGCCAGCACCACGTGAATGAAACTGCCGAGTTTGGCTGCAATTTTGGGATGGACCCTGGCCTATTTCAACCACATTTGCAACTTTTCTCTGCCCTGGACTTGTTGGAGGATTAGCTGGGTGTGGTCTTGCCCTGAAGGTACTGATTCTTTTGTTTACTTGTAAATCTCCAGGCCTCTCCTTAATTGCTTTAATCTCCTTATGAAAGGGAACCTCTCCTTCACATGCCTTGGCCCCACCTTTAATCTTCCTAGTGCAGTTTTCAGATCCAAACTGTACATTCTGCATTTCTTTCTGCCCCATCTGCTCTTCTTCACTGTAGATCTGCACAATATTCACCATTAATAGCCACACCACCATTTCTACATTAGGCTGTCTTGAAATATCCTCTGCCAAAGACATTAGTCCATTGCTTTTCAACTTAGCATCAGGCAAGCATTTGGGCTGTGGGCAAACTGCTGCCAGACTCTTTATCAAAATATCCCAGTTGCTGCCTAAGTCTTTATTTTCCTCTGGAACTACATTTTTTGCAGCAATGCTTTCTTCCAGGCTTCTACTAGAATGGCCCCTTAAGCTCTGCTTACAGTAGTCAACAGCTTTTCTAGCCCAAAGTTCCAAAGTCTTCCACATTTCTCCAAACATCCACATGGTCAGGTTCTTCACAGCCAACAGCCCACTCTCTGGTACCAAATAACTGTATTAGTCACTTTTCTGTTGCTGTGATAAAACACCATGACCAAGGAACTTATAAAAGGAAGAGTTTATTTGAGCTTACGATTGACGGTTCCAAGGAATTAGAGTCCATTGTGGTGGGAGGCATGGCGGCTGGAGCTGGAGCAGCAGGCAGAGGGTCACATCTCGCAATGAGCACAGGAAGCAGAGAGAGCGACTGGAGACCACAAGGCTTGTTAAAATTCACTAAGCCTGCCCCAATAACATACTTCCTCTAGCATGGCCACACCTTCTAAGACCTCCAAGAACAGTGCTACCAACTGGAGACAAATGTCTGAATACTTAAAGCCTAGGGGGACACTCATTCAAACCACCACAAGCTGAAAGGAGCCAAGGGCTCCCACCCTTCCCCCCCAAAAAAATAAACTCAAGTGACCCCTGAGGACCAGATCCTCAACTGACCTCAAGAAAACAAAAACCTTGGTTAATCTGGGCTAACTGTGTGGCCTTAAGCATCCAAAAGGAAAGTATAATCAGAACTAAATAATCAGTAAGGTCTGAGAAATTGTACTTCAGCTATAAAACTTGAGATCTTAGTAAATAGATAAAAAGAAGAGAAAGAGAGAGAGAGAGACAGAGAGAGAGAGAACTGTTGTTTCACCTATCTTCAATTCTTACTGGCAAGTGCATCTATTCTGTGGCTGCCACTGCTTTTGCCATCCTTCAAAGATGTGAGAAGATACAGCTTTTCAGCTTTTCAACCCTCCAATATGGACTGAAGACTTATGTCTCTCCAAGAATCCTCCAAACCTTCAATGCCAGATGGGGACTACTGAGATATCCAGCATGTGGACTGAGCAGCTACTAGGATTTCAGCTTCTTCACCGTGTAAACTGCCATTGTTGGACTACCCAGGCTGTGTCATGAGGCCAGTGCAGGAAGATCAAGACAGGACACACGTTTGCTGGACCTCATTTGGGTGACCATGGTGGGGAGGGACCCCAGTATGGAGCATGGGGGCAGGATTGATGGCCATTTGGGCTTGCCAAGGAGGAAACTTCAAGCACTTCCTTGGGGAAAACATGGCATCTTTTACCAAAGAAAATCCTCCAACTCAGGTGATATGTGTGTATGTGTACACACACACACACACACACATATATGTGATACAAGTTGGAGAGAACAAGAGCAACAAAAGAACGGGGGAAAAAAAGACTGAAATAGTCAAGTTCTCCCCAAAACAATAAGCCTCTGCTTTGAAGGGGAAAAAAAAAAAAAAAGACTCTCTGGAAAGACTTGGAAAAATATGCAAGACCTGTACAGCAGAGTGCAGGAAATCAGGTGGGGTGGAGGACATGGAAAGGGAAGTAACTTTAAATTCAATTGAGAAATTATGTATGATGTATGGAAATAGTTTAATAATAATAAATTTTTTTCATTGCAAAATAGTCTTTTTATTTTTAGTTTATTTCAAAAGTTACATATTCAAGTTTTTAAAAATTCCCAGTTCTGTTTTGATTGTTTTGGGTAAGCCACCGAGATTTGTGGCAGGGCCCACTTAATCCCAGGATGAACCATGTGGAAAACACTCATAGGAAAGCACTCCACTTGGATGCACGTTGAGGTCCAAATGCAGAGAGAGATTTTATTGCAAGATATCTGCTTAAATATCTAGCATGACTCAATTCTCAAAGCCAAATCCTAAACCTTTTCGTCACCCCATGGGTGTGGCCAGGGAGGTCCCATTGGCTTAGAATGTAACCCATCTTAACTAAGTTTTCCCACATCTCACCCTTTAAATTTTATTTTTTAAATTTTTCTGAGAGGCAGGGGAGCCCATGGGTGAGGCTAACAACCCAAAGGAACCTGAGTTTTGAATAGCCTGCTGCTCAAGCCTGTTTTGAGTGCTAGGCAGTGGAGGGGCAGGTCAGACCTGAAACTTTATTTTCACACTAAGGCCAATTAATATCCAAAATAAACCCAACCATGAAGTGAACCAATTATTAAGCATAAGCAATGAATGTAAGTAGCATTCATGTAAAACCAATTAGCAAGTATCTATGTCCAAATTTTGAACAACCCAAGGTTCCCATAGTCCAATTGGAGAAGCTTGTATGAACAACCATGTTGATCATATAAGAGTCCAGTCTATATTGCTGTAGTCTCACGATTCACCCCAGTCTTGCCACAGCCCTTACATTCTACCTTGCCTCCTCTTCTGCAGTTTGTTCCCTAGGCTTTGGGAAAGGGGCACAAGTGGGTGAGAAGCAAAACAGTCTATTTTCTCTGGAGATGTCATTTTGGACTCTAGTCTGTTCAGGTTGTTTCCCTTCATGGATTCACAGCTTATCCGGGGTACCTTTTTAATCATACTAACAAAGCACAAGCAATTAGATGCACAGGCATTTAAACAGTACTAATTATTATGGCAAGCTAAGCTGTGAGCATAGACACAGATGTTTGGATGGTATGCTAATCCACAAACCATGGCTTTTCTATAAAAGATGACAAGTTCTTACTGTGGCTTATATAATCTCTTAACCACTAGAGGACATACGCTTGTGGCATCAGTCGTGAATTATTCCTCCAAGGAGAGAGCTAATAGCCAATTACATTTGGGATATATATAGACACATGGCTGCCACTGTTGCACAGTATCTCCAGGCAGTTGAGGTGTAGCTGATACTGACAGAGGATTCTTGCTTGACTCAAGGAGACCAATATTTTGCTTTATTGCTTTAGTGGCCTTTGATAATGCTCTCTGGCATTTCAGAGGCCAACTGTAAATTAGCAAGTGACGTCTCAAAACATTTTTCCATGCTTACACCAGGTCTTCGACAACAGGGACTTACCGCCTTTCTCCTTGCAGATACCCCACTTATAGGTAAAAGCCTTTATTTTGGGGGCTTGAATCCCCTAGCTAACATCTCCTAGGCAGAATAATCCATTGCTGATATCAGAGCTTGTTCTAGTTTGTCTTCCATTGCTGTGACAAAACACTCTGACAGACACCAACTTGGGGAGGAAAGCGTTTATTCAGCTTACATCTCCTGGGTCACAGTTCATCACTTAGGGAGCCCAAGTCAGGAACTCAGGGCAGGAACCTGGAGGCAGGAGCTGAAGCACAGGCCATGGAGGAATGCTGTTCACTGGCTTGCTCCCCTGGCTCATGCCCAGCCCGCCTTCTTATACAGTACACAACAACCTGCCCAGGGTGGCACCCTCTTGTGGGCTGGGCCCTCCCTCACTGCTCCACCATCAAGACAGTACTCCACAGATGTGGCCACAGGCCAATCCAATGGAGCCAATTCCCCAACTGAGTCTCCCTCAACCCAGGTGTGTCAAGTTGACACTAAAGCTATCCAGCATAGAGCTCTCCTGTATTAATATATTTTGCTTAATTACACAGGTTATAAAGACTTTATTATATTTGGCTTTAAACAGAGAATTATCCTTTCACAGTTCCTATGTCTATCAGTCAGTTAAAGAAGGTATACCCGTTTTATAAGAAATTACCTCTATAACAGTTGGCTCTAATTTACAGTTAGGGAATGACTTCATTACCATCACGTTTTTCTTTTCCCTATAAAACGGGAAGAGGTAGGAAGGTTTCTCAGCATCTGGAAGGTAAGCTTCCTTAGGGCACATTATAAACAGTTATCCCAAATAGAATTCAGAGGGAGGCTCAGTGTCTATGACTCAGGCAATCTGAGGTTCCTTTTTCTTTAATGTTCAGATGGGTCAGCCTCTCTGCTGGCATTTCCCAGTCCATCCTGTGCAGCCAAAAGTTGTACATTTTCAGGCATTTAGATTGGTGTTTTTACCTGTGGGAACATACAAATCTCCTCCCATTGTTAGTTTCAAGACCTCAAAATTGAAAATTTATCAAAAGGTTTGGAATACAGAGTTTTCCATTTGTATCCCAGAAGGAATATACTACCTCCCTCTTTTTGTTTTTTAAACTTTTATGTTTTGACCTCTAGATGCCTAAGTTGTATTACACATACCCATAAAAAGGAACCAAGGCATAATTTTTATTTTATTTTTTTTATTTTTTTTTCACGATTTGGAATTTTATTAGAGAATATATCTAAAATACATTATCCATTATATTATGATATGTTATTTAAATGGAAATATAATCTGTATCACAACTATAACAATTTTTACATCTTCATTTACATTTCAAGAATTCAAAAGTCACTAAGTTATAACGTAATTCATATTTAAGATAACTTTGCTACAAATATATAAGCATTTTAAAAGGTTTTTCTTCATATAACATCTTAGAATCATGAACATTTATCTGATTTGTCATCATAAAATCACGACTATTTTACCTGATTTACCTAAATTATCTGCTTCTCTCATTACATGGACTTGTACTCAACCTTTCTATATGCCTATGTTTTAAAAATAGCATTTTAGCAAACAGTTCTGAGTAGTCGTCACCCAATGGTGCTGAACAGAGGCAAGGGCCCCTTTCTATCTCTTGCATCAGATCCTGTCACAGAGAAGCTATCCTTAAGCCAAGCACCAACCTATCACATAGCACAGCTGCCAAGTCAGATACTTGGTCTTGCTTTTCACATTTTATTAGTAAGCACATGAGGTGAAAGATGAAGGATCTACAATATCAGATGCAAAGCCAGGGCCCAGATCACCAAGGTAGAATTGTGCTTAGCTACAGAGAAATGGCCACACTTCTGGTTGGGCATCGGCTCCAGGGTCACCTTATTTGAAGGAAGCTTTGATTGCTCTGTCCTTCAGTGGCTGAGCCGGGCGCCAGTTGTCCACCATAAGTTCTTCAGGTTCCCCCTCTCCATTGAAGTTCAGTTTTCGGAAATTTGACATCTGCTCACTGCTGACAGTTATGGGTTCCTTGAACACGATCCAGGTCACACATTCCAGCAGAGGTGGAGTGGTCAGAGAGCCAGGGTATGTCCAGTAATCCAAGTTTGCAGGAAGGAGGCAGCGAGGATCAAAGTTAGGGAAGGTAGCACTCTTCCCCTTTGTTTTAATAGACCCAAGTGCATCAAGCATTTGCTGAAGGCCTGGTGTAGGAGGGCCAATCTTCAAAAAAATACCCTAAACAGCCAGTCCATCTGGTTGCTGCACAGCTTTTCCAAACTCCCCATATTTGGTGTTCCAGTGAACCAAGTGAAGCTCTGCAGCATATTTCTTTCGGTCCACAGTGTGCTCAGAGCCCTGCCCATCAGATGACCCCCAGTGAAAGTGAAACTGGATCAATCTGTAGGTTCCTTCCAGGGGTCCTCCTTTCAGTAGTGCTTTGTCCTGGGAGTCATCGAACTCCATGTTGAAGGAGTGGCCGTTGTTGAGAATCCTCCGGGAAGAAGCTTGATCATAGCAGATGCACACAGGCTTCAGGGAAGAGTCATGTACTGTGGTCCTGCTGTCAATGTCAACAGGGCACTGGCGCTCTCCATTCGCAATAGGGAAGCTCTTATGCCAGTGATGGGGTCCGTTCTCCCCTTTGTATCCCCAGTGATGGGACATGGTCGCGCCGGTGCTCGGGGCGGGACAGCAACTGTGGTTGGTCTGGTGGCCTCGCGGTGTCCAAGGCATAATTTTTAATCAAATTTATCCAAATTGTTTATCATTGACTGTATTTGGGGAGCAAATTTCAACTTAATTTCTTTAACTTATCCTACAAGTAAAAGAAAGTGTTACAAGGTGATACTGTATAACACAGAAAAGTATAGAGACCATTTGTGCATCTTAACCCCAAAGTTATTGTTGGAAATTCAATACAAATTATAAATAAAACAATTAACATTTTATATTCCCAATTAGTTCAAACGTATTACCATTTTCACCCAAACCAACCAAGTTTAACTAATCTAAACATTTTTACTGAGTCTTTTACTAAGTCTACTAATATCCTATAATATGTAGACAAAGCTTGGGCAAAATCGAATACCTGCCAATAAGTTTTACCCAATATGCACTTTGTTCTTTAAAACTATATGACTATGACTTCAGAGAAATCAAGTCCGCAAAAGGAACCTTTCTCCAGCCAACTGGTCACCAAATGAAATTCTGGCCTCAATACCAGCTACCCACTGGTCATCTGAACGAAATGCAGGCTTGTCTTAGCCTGTATGCACGCAATAATTAAAAAAAATGGCGCCATGAATTCTGCAATGACGTTAATGGGAATTCACATTTTTTTTTAATTTTTATATTTTTTATTTTTTTGTTCCCAAATACCCAAAAACTTATTAACACTTTAATACAATGAAAACCTGTTTGCATCTTTGTTTTAGATGTTGAAAGGGCGTAACCAGTAGGTGGCAGTGTAGATCCATTATTTTAACATTTTTAGCAGATAATAACCTTTGTTGAAATTGAATTATGTTTTGGCTGTTTAATATAAATTTGCGTCTTGAGAAGGAAGGGCCATGTTCCAACTCAGAGGCAATGTTTTTACTAGTATCATGGCTGTTAACATTAAAATATACTTAGAACACAAGTACACACATCCATACACATGTGTGCGTGCACATACATCCATACACACATACATACATACGTTCATAAGAAAGAATTGTTAGGTTGACCTGCAAGAGAGGAAAGCTGTATTGTTTGAGGTTCAATGAGAAACATGAAATTTTTATAATGTGTTATAGGGTTATTTTTACATAATTAGAATAAATGTCCTAGTAACTCATAAAACAGCTGAGAACCATATGCCACCTCTTAAGCCCATTCCCAACCATTTGCCTTCAATGAACTATCCCTAAAATCTACTCCTATTCTTTCCCTATCCCGTCCCTTCTGGTTAACTATCTCTAACTGTCCCTCTGCTAAGCCTAACTGTCCCTATGGTATTTACAAATCTAAAGATTGAGGATTCGCTAAAGTAGACAGGCCAAAGTTGTTTGTAGTCTTGGACTGATCCATCTTGTCTTATTATTAATGACTTTGGAAGAATAATAATTATCCATAATCACAACAATTATAACCATTATTAATTATTATTAATCATCAATATTATTAACCATTAATAGTCACAATAATCATTAATAATTATTATGAATATTTGTCAATAAAAATAGCCAACAAAAATAAACAATTTATCATTAGACTGAATTTTTGTCAATTATTATTAAGTTATATTTAATAACAATAACTGTAACTATTAATAACAATTAACAATAATCAACAATTTATCATTAAACTGAATAATATGCATACTATAAACTCAATTAAAATTTGTTAACACTAAGGGTGTAAAACAAACATTCTTTATGAGTTGAATCTATCTTTGTTTATAGTCAGCTCCTAATTAGATTTAAACCTGTAAGATTATAATGAATTAAAAGTGGGAACTCGCATTCACTCACACATACACACAGCTTGAAGATGGGCTTAAAGAAACATAAGAGTTTTATTCAAAATATTTCTCATTTAAATTGAACCAAAATATCAATTCATGTTTTTACTAATGGTCCTTAAAACAAGACAATTTATCAGAGTGAGTTTGTTTTGTTAGAACTCCAAGGCCTGTCAACTCTCCTAGAAATCAATCTATCTTGTTTCCAAAATGTCAAAATCAAAAGAATGTTACCTAAAATCAAAATTTAAAGGGCATGATTTAGATACCATGTGCTCAGTCCTGCAGCTGGTATGCATGCACAGCAGGGAGGCAGATGGCACCAGAGCTCAAACCATGTGTGGTCAAAAATTCTGTGAAAAAATATCCTTGAGATGAAACACATTTAAAAAGAGCAAGATAATATTAAATCAACCAATTAATTTTAACTGTGCATATATATTTACTCAAAGGATATCTAGGATACCTGGGGGTTAACTAAAAATATTACACTTTAAGTTAAGCGTGCTGAAATGGGTTTGAATTACTGCTAGCTAAATCCCAATCTTGGATCTACAAATAGCCTGCAGGTATTAGGTAAGAAGTTAGATTTAGAAATAGTTACTAAAGAAACCCACAAGAAGACAAGAGAGCAATAAAAGGCAAAATTTAAGAAAAAGGTATAAAGTAGCTAAGGTTTAAAATTGTCTGGAAAAAAGCTGCTCTTGGTAGGGTGGTTCCCTTGAAAGGCCTTAATTTGCAACAGAAAGAAGTGGTAGGAAAGTTACCTGGAGAAAATTTACATATGAATAAGTTAAGGTTGGAACCGAACTTGAGGAACTGGTTCCTCACAGCAGGAGATGAAGTCTTTCTTTTTGGGGGTGGAATTTAAAACCAGAAAGTTTTTCAGACCTGTAGAATTATGAAAAATGATTTCAAGCACAAGCATGGCTGCTAATTCTTGATATTAAATTCAGCCTTAAAGTCACTGGCTTTTATAGTCTTCAGGAGTGACCATGCCAGGAGACATATCCCTGGAAGGCATTGGGTGCTCCCTCTGAGCCAAATCAGAGCCAGTCTGCCTTCCTCCACGTGTACAAAGCCACAAGCTCACAGACCACTGCCCCATCCACCAAAACCAGCAGGAAAGAAGGCACCACAACAGGAGAGAGAGAACAAAAAGAAGAAAAGGGCAAGATTTAGGGGTATGCATACCTAAGTTAAGGTTTCCTCCTGCCCCATGCAAGGGCGCCATTTGTGGGTAAGCCACTGAGATTTGTGGCGGGGACCACTTAATCCCAGGACGACCCACGTGGAAAACACACGCAGGAAAGCACTCCACGTGGATGCATGTTGAGGTCCAAATGCAGAGAGAGATTTTATTGCAAGATGTCTGCTTAAATATCCAGTATGACTCAATTCTCAAAGCCAAATCCTAAACCTTTTCATCACCCCATGGGCGTGGCCAGGGAGGTCCCATTGGCTTAGAATGCAACCCATCTTAACTAAGTTTTCCCACAGATTGTTTCATCATTTCTAATATTCTTGAAGTCAGAGATGGCAAAGCATGTAAATTTCAGGACTTTGTGACAAGTCACATCTTTCCCAAATTCTGTGACAGTGCTGCTCAGTAACCCATTGATGAAGACCACCATGATTCTTTATAGTATAAATTTCATTTTACAATAATTGGATGAGATTAAAATGAAAGCTTTCTCACATTCATGACAGTATAAATGCTTCCCAACCAATAACTTGGAACAAATGTTAGTAGATTTCTACTAAAGTTAACTATAATCTTGTGTCCTTGCATGTAAATCCTCTAAAACAGTAATGAATATTGTGCTTAATGTTTGTGATATGCAATGTTCAAGGCACTGTTCTAAGTGCTTTTACATCTGATAACATATTTCCAAGAATTGTACAAAAACCCCATTGTTCTTAAATCTTACAAATGATTAAGCCAAAACAAATGTTTCTTATGATAAATGGCACAAAGGAAACCACCTGGTAGGACCATGGTAATGTCAACAGAGACATTTTCTATGACTAGACACCTTTCTATATTTACTGCATTAACAGAATTATTATCTATATTTGATTTGCTAAAATGTAATATGATCCTAGTGATAGAAGAGTTTCCTGTATGGATTATATTAGTATTTCTATTCTTGGATCTAAATTCTCAAACAATAATAAATTAAAAAAAAAAGTCTTTTCCTATTCCTATGTCTTGTAGGTTGCTGCCAACTTTTTCTTCTATTGCCTTCGGGGTTTCACGTTTCATGTTGAGATTTTGATCCACTTGGAGTTGGTTTTTGTACAGGGTGAGATGTAGTTTTTTAATTTTGTTCTTCTACAAATGGTGATCCAGTTTTTCCAGTATCATTTGCTGAAGATACTATCTTTCCTCCATTGAGCTTTTTTGGCACCTTTGTTGAATATGAGGTGACTGAAGTTTTATGAGCTCAAGTTTGGATCTCCAATTTTGTTCCATTGGTCAATGGGTCTGTGTTTGTGCCACTACCAGGCTGTCTTTATGACTATGGCCCTGTAATATAGTTTGAAGTCTGGTTGAGCAACCCCCCCCCCGTATTGCATTTTTGACCAAGGGTTGTTTTAGCTATTTGGAGTCTTTTGTTTTTCCATATGAATTTAAGGATTTTTTTTCCCAAGTCTGTGAAGAAGCTCATGGGAATTTTGATTGGGATTGCATTGAATCTGTATATTAATTTGTGTAGAGTGGACATTTTTACTATATTCTTCCAATTCATGAGCATGGGAGGTCTTTCCATCTTTTGATGTCATCTTCAATCTCCTTCTTGAGGGTTTTAAAATTTTTATTGTTAGAGGTCTTTGATGTCTTTGAGGTTTGTTCCCAGGTTTTGTTTTTGTTTTTGTTTTTGTTTTTTTGAGGCTATCATGAGTGGGAAGATCTCCTTATATTCCTTCTCCAGTTGCTTATTAAGTTGGTGTAAAGAAAGGCTACTGATTTCTCTAGGTTAATTTTGTATCCTGCCACTTTACTGAAACGTTTAATTGTTTCTAGGAGTTTTCTGCTTGAGTTTTAGCATCCCTTAGGTAAATTATATCATCTGCAAAAAGGGATAGTTTTACTCACTCTTTTCTGATTAGTACTCCTTTAATTTCCTTTTCTTGCTTTATTGCCCTAGCAAGCTTTCAAGCACTTTATTGAAGAGGAATGGTGATAGGGGCCTTGTCTGGTTCCTGCCTGTAAGGGGAGGAACCAGACAAGGCCCCTATCTGTCTTTTCTCCATTTAGGATGATGTTGGCAGTGGGTGTGTTGTGTATGGCTCTGATTATGTTGAGGTATGATCCCTCCAGTCCAATTTCCTCTAGGACTTTAAGCATGAAGGGATGCTGGATTTTGTTGAAGGCTTTTCCTGCATCAATTGAGAGGATGGTATGTTTCGTTTTGTTTTTTTTGTCTTTCGGCCCATTTATGAGTTTTATGATATTTATTGATTTACGTATGTTGAACCGTCCCTGAATCTCTGGTATGAATCCAACTTGATCATAATGGATGATCTTTTTTATGTGGGTCTGTATGCGATTTGCAAATATTTTGTTGAGAATTTTTGCATCTGTGTTCATTAATGAGATGGGTCTATAGTTTCCTTTTTTGGTTGTGTCTTTGCCTAGTTTTTGTATTAGAGTGATGCTGGTTTCATAGAAGGAATTTGGGAGATTTCCCTGTTTGTATCTTTCTGAACAGTGTGAGTAGTAATGGTTGTAAGACCTCTTTAAATGTTTTATAGAATTTGCTGTAAACCGTCTGGGTCTGGTCTTTTTTTAGTTGGGAGTAGTTTTTTTTTTATTTATTATATCTTCAATTTCCTCAAATATTATGGGTCTATTTAAACTGGGTGATCTGGCTGCGACATCTATCTTCCCATTTATTGCCATGGTTGATTCGGTTGATCTGGCTGGCTAGGTGGGTATCCCCTTCCTCCCTCAATGCTCCACATGCATCCCTCCTGAACCTGCATGCTCGGTCAAAGAAGACGACCTTCCCTGATAGAGGAGGACCAGTCTTAAGTCAAGGGTATAGGAGTAGCTGAGCTCCCCTTCTAGAACCTCCAAACAAGCTCTCAGGGTCCTCTACTTTTAACTGCTGGGCCATCTCACCAGCCTCTTCTTTTTTTCTTTTAGAACCAGTCCTGTATTATAAGTATGTTTTACAAATATTTTTCAGAAAACGTAGTTTGTCTTTATATTTCTTAATATTTTTATTTTATGAATTTATTTTTAAAGCTTGAGTACTAGCTAACCTAATATTATTATTTAGGATTATGTGGTAGGAAGGAAAAGAGCATTTGTGCTAAAACAAATTCATTAGTATATTCCTTCTCTCTTTCAGTTCCACCGCCACCATACACACAGACATTACCCTTTATGGTTTAAGCTACTGGAATCTCAAAGAGTTTGCTATAATAAATAAGAATTAAAACTTAACATGGACAGTTGATTAATAAGTAATCTAATAAGTAGTATAATTATTCCAATAATAGCCAAAAGTCTAATACATATACATGTGGGTCATTTCTTACATATTAAGAAAATAATATCTTTGACCTTCTTGAAGTTCAGCTGGATGCTGCAGTTGTTTCTGGATGTTTTCAATATTAGTATCCAGTGGTTTATTTTGTGTTTGTGCTGGGAGTTTGTCTTTCTGTGCTTCATAATTCCCTTTTCTTCCTTTTTTCTTTCCCTGTTTTGTTTTCCTTAATCAAAACCATATTTTTAAGTTCAGGTCTGTGAAAATTGTCTGTTTTATTCCTTGTGAAAATCAGTATTTTTCCATTTTTTAACAGCTATTAGTAATTGATTTTGTTGATAAAACAAGGATATTTCTTTGATACATAGATCATGGAAATAATTGTATTAGGTACAAATTTCTTTCTCTCTCAGTGAGTTTATTTACTCAGAAAAAAGATACCTGTTTTAAAGGCAATCCCAAATAAAGCTAGACCAATCATTTTCTAAATATCTATGTATAGGGAGTTGAATATATTTAACAGGTAAACACAGAGCTGGTCTGGTTGCAGATCAGATGGGGTGGGGGAGACTGGAACAACCTCTCCATGTTTTGTTGTTGTTGTTGTTGTTGTTGTTTCTCCGGGTGCCTCAAACAAATCCTCAGGAATATTTGGAGAATTGGAAAATTAGTCTAAATTATGAATTTTAATGTAAAGCAATAGCAAAACCAATAGTTATTGCTGAGCTATTTATCCTAAAGTTTTAGGTGTCTAATTTATAAGACTTGTGAATTAGACTTCAGGGCCTATGTTACATTTTATTACAGTCTACAGCATAAGTGTAGACTGGCAAGAATTAAACTAAAAGCCTGCTTCACAGCTGTTATGCATCTGGGAGTTTGGTTTAAAGGACTAGCTTAGCTTAGCCAGAGTTGTGATAAAATGCAGGGTCTGGAGGCCTTTTAACTAAAGTCTTGTGATCTGATCAGACCTTTATTTAATACTGGCCTATAAGTTCACATAATTATAATTTGTAAGTGTCTTCAGGATATCAGTAACATTTAAATCATACCACATGAAAAATGATCATGTCACCTGTGGACTTTAAAAGTCATTAGCAAGCTAGTATGAAGGTGATGATCAGATCAAACATTTCTAAAACTTTCTCTATCCAAGTTTTGTACTTAAAATATTCCTACTTTGCTTTATAGTATACTACTGGTCTTACTGGGATTTCATGAGGAATTTTAATTCTGATAAATGTATGCATGGTGTCAGATTTGTTATACTACTAGGAAAGAAGGTTTACTTTTTTGTGTCACCCTTATTACCTTCTGGCTTTCTCTCAGGCTTGCAGATGGGTCAAGGACTCTGGAGAGTGGCCAGAAACCAGCAGCTCCAACAGGAAGGCTATAGTGAGCCAGGCTACCTCACTAGAGAGCAGAGCAGGAGAATGGCTGCGGGCAGCATTTCTCACAGCAGCCACCGTAAACAAGTCCAAGGAGGCATCGATATATATCATCTGCTGAAGGCAAGGAAGTCTAAAGAACAGGAAGGATTCATTAACTTGGAAATGTTGCCTCCTGAACTAAGCTTTACCATCTTGTCCTATCTGAATGCAACTGACCTCTGCTTGGCTTCCTGTGTTTGGCAGGACCTTGCCAACGATGAACTTCTCTGGCAGGGGTGAGTTAAATCCACCAATATTTGAATTAGATCCCTTCAAACACAGTCATGTTTAATGTTCTTTTTATAACATGTATGTACTGTGAAATAATGTATTTTAATATGAACTTACACATTCTGATGTTTTACTGAATCCTAGAAACATAAAGCTATTGTTACTGCCCCAGTCAGTTTTGATATTGACAAAAGAAAGACAATAGAGAAGAAAATAGTATCTTTAGAGAAAGAAAGGTTACTGATCAAGATGTATCAGTTTATTATAGACCAGAAACTACAGGCTCATTAGAAAAATAGAGCAGTTCTAATGTCTTCATATCCTTGGTGAAGTCTGTGTTTCCCATAGGTATCCATCTAAAGAATAGGGATACTTAAACATCAATAAATAATATTGTTTTCACTGGATTCAGAGAAAGAGAGAGGAGTGAGAGAGAATGTATTTATGTATTTCTATCTAAAGCTATTCGCTAGCAAAAACATTTAAATGGTGACAGTTTAATCTTTTTTCTAATCATTTTCATCAAGTTTCTAAATATTAGAAAGCAAGGAGATACTTGCTGAACTTGTATAGAAAAGTTAACGGCTGTTATACAAGTTTAAATTTAAATTACAAATCCAAGAATTTGAGTAAACTAGAATTTTTTATGTAAGTTATTCCTAAAGAACATCACATACTTAGGAAAAAAAAATCTTTTGAGTCTTGAAAATATTGCCAAACAGAAGAATCATTGTATTTTAGGATTTCTACTATTCTTTCCTAAAGTTTAAGTTTTATAGTTTTAAAGTAGCTTTCATAATGATAACATATCTAGACATGGAAATCTACTAGGTATATTTGATAAATTAAATCATCAAATTATAATCAAATACATTTCCAACAGTGACACTTCTAACTTAAACTTCCTAATGTCACAGAATTCTAGTATAAAAGTTAGTATTAGCTTTTGCTGCCGTGTCATACTAGGTGAGGAAATTCTTTTATGAATTTATTAAATTTTTGATGAAGCATGTTAGAGTACTTTAAAGTTAGTTTATTATTTAGTTTTTTCTGTATTTAATATTTACCTCAAACACTTGATCCTTCTGCCTCAACCTTCCCAGTGCTAGGATTACAGGTGTATGCCACCACACACAGATTATTCTATATTTTAACTAGGCATATTTCTTTTTTTTTTTTTTTTTTTCGTGTTTTTGAGACAGGGTCTCCTATAGCCCCAGCTGTCCTGGAACTCACTCTGTAGACCAGGCTGGCCTTGAACTCACAAAGATCCGCCTGCCTCTGCCTCCCAAGTGCTAGGATTAAAGGCGTGTGCCACCATGCCCGGCCCAACTAGACACATTTCTAAGCTTACTGGATATTTTTCATTGGGGTAAAAAATACTAGCTAGGTATGGAGGTGCATGCCTTAATCCCAGCACTGGGGAGACAGAGGCAGGTGGATCTATATGTAAGTTCAAGGCCAGCCTGGTCTGCCTAGCAATATATTTGCAGGCTAGCTAAGGCTAGAGGGAGACCCTTTCTCAAGAAAAAGCCTAAAAAGTGTAAAAATACTATTTCAGTCTTTGTCTCTTAAGGCTCTTTGATATATATCCAGAATTTTTGAGACATTACTCTTTAGAGAGAAAAAAACCTTTAGCTTTCAGATCATTTTTTTAGTCCTGTCCAGATTTGAACAGCACTATCCTGATCTATATTGAATATTGTACTCTTACGATAGTTATTATTTAAAGCTGTAAAGAATTTTTTGTCATGTATCTTCTTAATAATAAAGAATCCATGTTTTTGGAAGCTCCATGTTAAACATGCTCACATCATAGCATGTGATGTATGTAGTTGTGAGGTTATGAAAGAGATTTGTTGCTTCATTTCAGGTTATTTCACAGTACCATTGATTATTTAATAGATCCAGTTTAGCTTCTTAAGAGTGCAAGCTCTGAAATAAGACTTGGATTCAAATGTTACCTCTATTCATATTGGCTATGTGACTTTGGAGAATTTTCTTATCTGTGTCTGTTATATGTTGCACCAACATCAGAGAAATTGTTGAGGATTAAACAAATTAATACAATTAAAAACCTTAAACTAGTGCCCACATTTAGTAATCACTAAATGACTATCATCAATAATTGATTTTACTGAATAGCTTGTCCAATCAGATGATCATATTCAAGAATATGATTAATCCTTGTAACTGCAATTCTTCATTGCCATCAGAATTACTAAATTGATGACACCTGTCAAATTCTAGTAAATGAAATGTGTAAATTTTAAAAAATTAAAGTTTAATTTATAGACATGCAATCTAATTCTGTATCATTTAATTTTATAATTTTATCATGTTAGTGCTTGTTTTTCTTGGGAAATACAGTAACTTTTGTTTTTATTTTCTCTTATTTTGTAGGTTGTGTAAATCCACTTGGGGTCACTGTTCTATATATAATAAGAACCCACCTCTAGGATTTTCCTTTAGAAAATTGTATATGCAGCTAGATGAAGGAAGCCTCACCTTCAATGCCAACCCAGATGAGGTAAGTGGAGAACATGATTATTTGTTTCAGATGAACTTATACTATCTTGTTACAACTTTCTAACATTATAAACTTGTAGGAGAAATTAAAAGTTACTGAACATGCCTTTTCAATCACTGAAAAATCAAGCTCTTTAGTTACTGTTATGTGGCATAATAACTTTTATTTGATTTACCTAATTTTATGCTAATCCATCTACCTGTTAACTTTGTTTGGCAGCATTCTTTAGACATACACAACATTCTACTGGTCTAACATACATATTAGTGAAAAGTATAACATTTTGTCAATGAGAACATAGAATGTGTTCATCAAATTTTATCTGCACCATTTACTTCCTGTTTACTCCTTCTATTTAGTAGTGACTTTTTTTTGGGGGGGGGGTCTTTTTGAGACAGGGTCTCCCTGGAACTCAGTGTGTAGACCAGGCTGGCCTTGAACTTACATCCGCCTGCCTCTGCCCCCCAAGTGTGCTTTTATCACATTTAATCACAGTGAATATTATTCCAGCTTCATACATAAAAATGTTCTATGTCAGAGATGACTTTAGGCTGACGAGAGAGCTCAGCAGGTAAAAGTGCAAGTCTGGCGATATGAGTTTGATCTCCAGACCCCCATAAAGGTGGAAGGAGAGAACTGACTCTGTAATCCTCTGTAGCCTGCACATATGTGCCACACCACATACACACATAATTATTTTGAAAATTAAAAAAGAAGGGCTGGAGAGATAGCCTAGCGGTTAAGAGCACCGACGCTCTTGCAGAGGACCCAGGTTCGATCCCCAGCACCCACATGGCGGCTAAGAACCGTCTGTAACTCCAATTCCAGGAGAACTCCAGTTCCAGGGGAATCTGAGACCCTCTTCTGACCTCCGCAGCATTGCACGACACGGGTGCACAGACCTGCAT
Source organism: Rhizomys pruinosus (assembly GCA_009823505.1). NCBI lineage: Eukaryota > Metazoa > Chordata > Mammalia > Rodentia > Spalacidae > Rhizomys > Rhizomys pruinosus. The sequence goes on along the minus strand of VZQC01000152.1, from coordinate 2,400,816 downwards.
GCAAACAATACATTCATACACATACAAAAATAAATAATAAAAAAAAAATTTTTTTTTTAAAAAATTAAAAAAGAAAAGACATATACATATGTAATTTTTATTGACCTAAAAAATCTCATCTTTATTCTGTTTCAAACCTATATTTAATTCTTTCATAATATGAAAAGAATGATTGAACTGTGAAGAAAATTCTTTCACTGACCTTTACATATTTTTGTTTTAATGTATCTTGAAAAAAATCAGATTTTAGAAAGGTCTAAGTATCTACTGGACTTATTCCTTCAAATCTAGATGGAAATGATGTGATACTAGGAGGGTGTACTTCTGGGCACTTGTTTTCTGTAAAAAAAAAAATAGCTACAGTTATTTTAGTTTAGTAATTTATAAATTATTTTCATTTATTCTAATGATATTGTTTTTTAAGTCATGCAACCAATTTTTTTTCTAAAATTATAGTAGCTGTTATAATTAGGAAAATATTTATCCAATATAAAATTTTAAGCTTAAAATAATATACTTTTAGAAATATAAATGTAATAATTAGTGACATTATGTTTTTAATTAAATGGATTTTCACTTATTACATATGGTTTCTTTGTTAAATTTTTCTCTTACATATCCAGAAACTAAATGCCATTGTTAAATAAGGTTTATCCTTACGCTTACGGACAAGTTGCATATTGTACAGCCTGCTATGATGTTGAAATGTTGATACTCATTTTCTTTCTTTTCTTTCACCACTGTTTTCAAGAAGTGGACAAATTTCTAATGCTTTTTAGTGGTATTGTTATTGGTTTGGGTTGGTTTGGGTTTTTTTTTTTTTTTAGATCTGATCTCTCATAGCCCAGGCTGTCTTGTCTTGAAATTTCTATGTAACCCAGGCTTCCCTTGAATTCCTGATCCTCCTGCCTCATCTTTCCGAGTGCTGGGATTACAAACAGTATGCCACCATGTCCAGCAAAAACCTGAGATTCTTAATGAAAATGGGATCGTTTATTGAAAGCTAAAGTTCGAACTTTATGTTTGAAGCCATTAGAATACCACTCTATAGGCTGATGACCATTATTTTTGGGAAGGTGAGCAAGTAGACAAATTGTTATATTTTAGCCCTTAATTATAGTTTTCCGATGTTCCTTATTATTCAGTATAGTTGCTTTGACTTTGTTCTTTGCAAGTCCCAAGTGTCTTCCTTGTAGACAGATAACAACATAAGGATGTCACCTTTCAAATCTTGTACTGGCATAGCTGCTCTCTACAAGAGTTCCTGCTCTAGTATGTATTCAGTGACTGAAGTGGCTTCAGAGACTTCTGTTTAATTACAATTAAGCATCATCTGCTGAATAAAACACTTCATATGAGTTCTCTAATAAAATAACGTTTTGCATCAGTCTTTTTGGCAATTAAATGATGACTATTGGAGAATTGAGGCACAATAGTATAGTGTCTTACTTTAGCATGTATAAGAATCAGTTTGTAAACCCTAATCTTAATATGCCCAGTTTATCAAACATTACTATCCTTTGTATAAATTATACTGCTGTTGAGTCAAACTGTCATCTGTAATTCATATGACTTGCAAATGTTACATTGTAAACAAAATACAATTTGGTCAGAAACAAATTATAGATTATACATTAAAAAATAATATGTCATTACTGATACTAACTGTGGTAAGTAATTGTTCCTTGATAAATGAGTTCCAATTTTTAAAAACAAACTACAAATTCATTCTTTTGTGAAAAGAAGGAATAACACATATGCCCCTCATATATTATGATATGGGCAAGATAGTTTAAATGTTAAAGTGGGAAAGTGTTACATGAAAAAAATTTCTCCATTTTCAGCTATATATATTAAATTACAGAGTTCTTGTTAATAACTCCTAAAATGTTTGGAGGGAACATAGGAAGTGTGTGTGCTTTTTTTTAATGTGACAAGAATTTTTGAAATTTTTAACCAAAGTAAGATTCTTTTTTACATCATCAGTTTTTCCATCCTACCTTCCATTGTTATTGAGAGTTGGCTGTATTTTCTTTTTCTTCACTTACATGATTTAAAAATATTGTAGACTGTGCCTGAATTAATTCACAGTTCTAAAAAGGCCATTAGCTTTGCCTGGAGACATAGAGCTGAGCCACTCAAAGTTTCTGTGGTTCTAGATTCTGAGTCTATGCTTTTGTAAATATCAGTACCTTAGCACATATTGCCTATAGCAAAGCAGAATTCTCTCTTAAACCAGATTGCACTTAGGCTACAAATAGGCAAAATAAAAGGAGCCATTTAAATACTGAAATACATTTAATATGTTCAGAAAAATGAGGGGAAGCATTTTAATGACTATATTCTAAATTTTGTTAATAATATAAACTCAGTTTGTAAATTGTTTACCAAGTGAAGTCTTAAAAATTAGTCATATAAAATACTTATCAGAAAAGATGTTCTCATAGAACTTAGCCATATGAGTCATATGTTACCCACAACATTGGAATGACTTTTACAGAGGTTTCTGAGTGCTAGAAATTAGAGTACTTTTGGAGATTGATTTTTTTATTCCCCCCACTCACTGGAGCACTGTCATCAGACATTTTATACTGGGTTCATCTAATTGAGCAGTAAATTACTTTGGATGTTATGTTCAAATAAATATAAATGGTGTTTATTACAGGTGCTGAAATGAGATGTATTATTGTTAACTATTATAAAAAATGTATTTTCCATAATTTCTAGTTTTGTACTTAACATTTTCATAGCAAGCATCATTAAAATATAAAAATAAGAATACTTACAGCCACAGGGGACAAGATTCTCCAAAGGACACCGTTCATGTCACGGATATGGGTAACCAAACTCCATAGCAACTGCTGGCAGTGGCTCATGGGGTGGGGGAGAACTCCTGCACAATTTGTGGTACGATTATCTAGCACGCTGTTGTTATGTGCATGACATTGTGATCTCAGCTGTATGTAATGTCTTGATCTTGTGCATGAGCTTGTGTATTTTGTGGCAGATGACCACATTCTAGTAAAGGAATGTGCTGAGCACTCTCAGTTTACATTAAATTGTATTTCTCCTGCATGTACAAGTTGCGTGTGTCAGTTTTACTCTGCTAAGAGTGTTGTAATAAAGAAATTTTAGTTGTGGCCCAGTGAACTGCGTTTCTTGTGTTCCATTTGTATTACTTTTTCTTGACATAGTTATCCTAAAGTCTAGAGTCTGAAACAGTGGTAGTAAGTAAGCATAATATAAAACAGGCTTACTTTCCTCTCCTCAAATGTGCTCCAAACAGTTTTGTAATGTTATGGAGTCAGATAAAAGTATTTTTAGCTATGTGAGCATATTTCTCCTGTATTCATATAGAAAGACCTAAATGCATATAATTTTATGCACTTTAATAGTTTGATCTTAGAATAAAACCTAATACAAAAACATTTTAATTTTGATTTATATGGAAATGGATTACTATCTATAATTTGGTATTAAAACAACACATTCTTGGGGCTGGAGAGATGGCCTAGCGGTTAAGAGCGCCGACCGCTCTTACAGAGGACCCGGGTTCGATCCCCAGCACCCACATGGCGGCCGAGAACCGTCTGAAACTCCAATTCCAGGAGAACTCCAGTTCCAGGGGAATCCGACACCCTCTTCTGACCTCCGCGGCATTGCACGACACGGGTGCACAGACCTGCATGCAGACAGTACATTGATACACATACAGAAATAAATAAATAAATAAAATTAAGACACATTCTTTTTGCTTTTAAACCAGGAAATTTGTAAGCTTTCATTATAGGAAGGATCTTAGGAGTTCACATTACTTTTATGGAATTTGACTGTTTTTTGTTGTTGTTATTGTTTTTTACTATACTATATAGCAATAAAATTGTCATTATTATCACTGGAAGTGTTGAAAAAATAGCTTTAACTTTTATCTCTAAGGATAAATAATCCTAACTGGTTTTATCAGAATATACAGAGAAACACTTCTCAAATATATTCCTTAGTAATACCAAGTAAGAAAGGAATACCAAGTCTAATAAGTTTGTCTGTAATAGATTGGCTTATTTTCTAGCATAACTATTTATTTATTTATTTATTTACTTATTTATTTATTTATTGGTCTTTTCAAGACAGGGTCTCCTTGTAGCCCCAGCTGTCCTGGAACTCACTCTGTAGACCAGGCTGGCCTTGAACTCACAAAGATCTGCCTGCTTCTGCTTCCCAAGTGCTAGGATTAAAGGCATGTGCCACCAGGCCCAGTTTAGCATAACTATTTAAAACTTGTAATGCATCCTGTACACTGTGAATATTTAACAGGAAGATGTACTGCGTAGCCTTATCCAAGTTTTTATTTGATTTAATAGTATTTGTTTTTGTTAAAGGAACATTCCAAATAACACATAAACAAATAAAAATACACTAATACAGATTATCTGTAATTTAACTATGTGAAGTAAGTGTGAGAATGGTTGAAATAGCATACTGTTCATTTACAGCTATCCAATATGATCTCTTTGGTAAATCTCTGTTGCTCTATAATTGCTTATTTTTAATTTTATCTGGAATCTCTATTATGAAATTTTTGTACACATAATTTGTTTTCATAGTCTGATAGTACTTACTATTAAAAAAAACAGACTTTTGTTGGGTCCTGATAGGGTGATTATTCTCATATTCTGTATTTTGATTTTTGTCTAGTTTGTTAAGGATGTTAATTTAGAAAATAAATCTCTACAGTAATGTTTAGGAAATTATCTAAAGACTGATACATATGTTCATTTTGAAGTAACTTGATACTAACAGACTATTCTTAATTAAATCTTTGATTTCTCATTCTCTGTGTGAGCTGTATTGAATTTAAGAAGGATCTCAAGTATTTCAAGTCATAGCATGTCAGTCAAAACTGTATGTTCTAGATAATAGGGCATAAGCTAGTATGACAGTAAGATCTTAAACTATGTTTTATAGCTTAGAAAAGGATACTTGACCTTCTAATTCTTGCCTAGGGTATGACCTAAAGTCTGTCTTGGAATAATAGAGTCCTCAGTGTCCTTCAGTATACTTCTTAGTCAGTGCCACTCTTTATGATTGGCTATTTGCTGTGCACACTGCCTACCTTTATTTGCTTTGGCTGCAAGGAACAGAGAACTCAAGCTGATAGTGGCTTAAATTATACGTATTTCTTGGCTTTTAAAGAGACTCCAAGGGGGTGTACCACAGTAATACAGTGATCTAGTCATCTAGTCATTGATTCTGTTGGCTTTCGTGCTCTTTTGGTACCAAGAGGGCTGCCACATCTCATCACATTTTTATGACAGTATTCCCAACATGAAGAAGGCAGGGCTTGCTTCCTCCTTACATTCCTTATACTTCCTAGGTTTAAAAACTTTTTCCAAATCCTTCAGTATACTGTTTATTTTTTGGTGAACAGGACTGAGCCACATGAACACTTTTGGATCAATGGAGTAAAGAAAAGAAAGGATTACATGATTGAGGCCTGTAATTCAGGAATTACTGCTAAGATGCTAAAAGCAGCACAAAGAGGGGCATAGCTTTTGGGTAACCATCCCTAGCACCATTTAATAAGTGAGCCCCTTGCAGAGTTTCTGATTCTTTTCCCTGGAGCTCTGGTGTCTGCTGGGTCAGCACACCCTGTACCCAAAGAAGAGAACTGACACCAGAAGACAACTACTTGATTTGGTAGGTGACACTTCCTTCCAGTCTTAAATCCTACTACTGAACAAATGATAAAAAAAAAGAAAAGAAAAGAAAAGAAAAGAAAAAAGAACAAAGGTGTAGTTGGAGTGGTTGAACCTCCTTCTCAGAGGGCTTTTACTATACACTAAGGAAAAAAGATAAAAGTGGAACTCGAGAGATATATCATAACTTCTAACATGACGGTATTCTGTGGTAAAGGTAAAATTAAGGGGCTGGAGAGATGGCTCAGCCCTTAAGAATACTAGCTCCTTTTATAGAAAAACCTGGTTTGGCTCCCAGCACCCACATTGCAGCTAACAACCATCTGTAACTCCAGTTCAGTATAACCCGATGTCCCCTTCTGACCCCTATGAGCATTACCCATACCTGCTGCACCTGCATAAGGAGGCTAAACACTTAGACACATTAAAAAAAAAAAAAAGAAATTCTTAGAGCTAAGCTTAAAACAATTATAATATGCTTATTAAGTGATCCTATCACTTGGGCTTCTTGCTAAAGAAAGAACCTCTTCCAGCTACATTTCTAGCCTGTAGAGTTGAATAGAGATTATATAATCTTGATGTCATATTACTGGGCTTTCCTGGCATCCATGTGATCCAGATCTGAATCATGCAGCCCAATTCTGATCTGCATTCACATGTAATGATGAGACCACCTCATCCATCTTGCAGTCATGAGGACGACAAGTAGCACATTGAGAACAGAATATTGAAAGGGAAATATCAGTACCATCAGTGAACTTAACAAGTTTTCAAAGCACATTTATCCCTTTACCTGATTTGCATCAAAATCCTGTTGTTGGGGCCCAAAGAGTCTTCCTGTGTTATTGTCATTATTACCCAAACCCATAGAAGTTTGATATATTATCCTGAATGAAAATTACTTTTAAAACATTGTTAGTAAATAATTTTTAGTATTTATTATTTTCCTTTTTTATGCATATGAAAGTATTGCCTGTGTTGTGCCCTGCTATGGATGTCAGAAGAGGGGTGGATTGCCTGCATCTGAAGCCACAGATGGTTGTTAGCTATCATACAGGTGCTGGGTAAGAACAGCCAGTTCTCTTAACCACTGAACCATCTCTCCAGCCCTTGGAAGCCAAATAGTTTAGCTCATCATTTGCATATGAAAATTTGATCAGAGTGAAAGGAGCTACTTAACAGTGAGAGGAACCCCTCTCTAAACACAGCTTAACTAGCTCCTCCCTAGACAAGGTAATATTTATTGGCAGCTAGTTAATTACATATCAAGTTGTGCTAATCTGCAGGCCATCATCCTTTTTGAGGATAATGTGGTAAGTGTGTGTGTGTGTGTGTGTGTGTGTGTGTGTGTGTGTGTGTGT
>VZQC01000152.1:2288712-2393277 GCA_009823505.1 Rhizomys pruinosus | reverse complement strand
TTTTTTTTTTTTTTTGTCTTTTTGAGACAGGGTCTCCCTTTAGTCCCAGCTGGCCTAGAGCTCACTATGTAGACCAGACAGGCCTTGAACTCACAAAGATCCACCTACCTCTGCCTCCCAAGTGCTAAAACACCCTGAACACACCCGATCTCCTCTAATTTGGGAAGCTAAGCAGGGTCGGGCCTGGTTAGTACTTGGATAGGAGTAAAATTTTAAGGGAAATTAGTTGGCATTGTGTTATCACATAGTATATTGCTTACTAAAATGAGCAAGATTTTTTTTCTTCATTTGAATTACACTTTGTTTCCAAGTTAGATAAATATTCTTAGAAATTTTACAGTATTGCATCACATTTATTTCAAGTACATTTCTTTTTTATTTTATTTTATTTTTTTAAATTTTTTATTTATTTTTGTATGTGTATGAGTGTACTGTCTGCATGTAGGTCTGTGCACCCGTGTCGTGCAATGCCACGGAGGTCAGAAGAGGGTCTCAGATTCCCCTGGAACTGGAGTTCTCCTGGAATTGGAGTTACAGACGGTTCTTAGCCGCCCTGTGGGTGCTGGGGATTGAACCTGGGTCCTCTGCAAGAGCAGTCGGTGCTCTTAACTGCTAGACTATCTCTCCAGCCCCTCAAGTACATTTCAAAGAAAATTTTCCACTCATTTCGTTCAGCATATTCTACCTGGCCACTTTAAAAATGTTTTCTCTTGCTTAATATAATTTCAGAAAAAACTCAGTATCCCTTTCTATATTTAATGACTAAGCAGTTGCTTCTTTACTTGTCTTTAATTTAGCAATTGCTGCTACCAAATTGACAGTAGATGTCCCATTAAATCCTGGCTGCTGAATCAGAAATGTAAACAGCATTTTCCCCTCAGTTTTTAAATGTCTTCGATTTTAAGGCAGCCATTAACTTGATTACAGCTTTTGAAATATGAGACTACAACAACCACTACATTAAATGGGTTTCTTTTTAAGACATGGTCTCACTATGTAGCCCAGGCTAGCATTGAACTCTCTGTGTAAACCAAACTGGCCTCAAACTCAAAGACATCTGCCTGCCTTTGCCTCCTAAGTGCTGAGATTAAAGGTATATACCATCATGCTTGGCCAGTAAATGGATTTCTTAGCCAAATGACTGTAATCCATAAGACGATTGTTGTAATTCTCTCCTTTTGTGCTGAACAGGAACCAAGCTGCCCTGCTTCGGGGGAGGGGGGCACAAGCTGAACAGGAACCAAGCTGCCCTGCTTGGGGGGAGGGGGCCACAGCACCTGCCCACAGTTGCTGTGTGGAACTGGTCTCTCGGTGCAGAGACCAGCCGGCTACTTCCAGTAGCCCAGCCCAAGTGATAATCTCAGCTTAGGCTCTTAACCTGGACCCACGAGACACGTGTTCCACTCTTGGCTGTGATTTCCCACCTGCCCAGAGCTGGGACAGGAATTTCACTCACAACACCAGCTACCCAGGTTGGTGATCCACAAAGGAATCTCTTTCCAACCACATTGGCCACCCGAATGAAATGCAGGCCTACCTTAGCCTGTACACGTGCAATAATTAATAAAAAATATAGGCCGGGAATTCCGTGATGATGTTATTATGGAATTCGATTTATTCCTTGCTACAGCCTGGTTTTATAAAATAAATGACGTCACCTCCCAAAGCCAGTCATAGGCCCCCAATTCAGTGCCACTGCACACCTTGCTCCACCCAGCACCATGTACCTAGGCCATGCTGCTTGCTCCTCCTTGGGGCGGAGCCAGACTCTTGGCCATGCGGCACCCTGAGGCATGCCAACTGGAAAGCTGGTTTGCAATTCAAGCTGGGTTTTCCCACAGATGATATATTGTCCTCTTTCATATCATAAAACTTGCTGCCCATTTCCTTCACAGTACACTGGGCCCTTGTGTGATTTAGCTGGTATTGGTTTTGTACTCAATGCCACCACTGCCACAAGTTCTCATTAGATGCCTTCTTTAGAATTAAAATCTTGTGATTGGAAGCCATTTTAGGCCACCAGTAGTTAAATGTAGCTTCAGAATGATGAGCTGCTAACTATGGGGAACAGTACTCCAACCTCGGAGAATGTAACAATTTGCTGAGCTGGAGACATGGCTCAGGAATTAAGAACACTGGCTGATCTTCCAGAGGACCTAGGTTTGACTCCCAACACCCACATGGCAGCTAACAACTGTCTGTAACTTCAGTTTCAGAGGACTCTAACATCCTCTTCTGACCTCCATGGTCATTGCATGACACAGGTACACTTATTTACATGTAGGCAATACACTCATATACATAAAATGAAATTAATAAAACATTGTTTTAGAATTTATAGTTTGAGGCATTTGGAAGTGTACTGGAGGTGGGGGAGGGTGTTACTCAATATCTTGAGTTATTTTTTGTTTCTTTCTTCTTTCTTTCAACATGGTCTCACTATTTATCCCTGACTGGCCTGGAACTAGCTCTTTTGACCAGGCTGGCCTGGAACTCACAAAAATCCACTGCCTCCACCTTTCAAGTGCAGAGATTAAAGGCATGTGTTACACGTCCATCCATGTCTTGAGCTCTAACCAGTTATGTGACTTTATTTTGGTCAGATAACCTCTATGCTTTACTTACCTCATCCATAAAACAAGTACAATATTAGTGGCATTGAGATGATTAAGTGAAATAGGCATGTTAAATGCTTAGTGGTTCTAACTACTCACAAAAATATATCTAGATATTTATACTACAGGTACAGTTACAATAACACAATTCAAAGTCTAAGATGCTGCTCTGGGCCTGGAAGTTCTAGAACCTTTACTTTCTAGTAGATAACCCTATAACTTAAAGGTCCTTTATGAAGTGTGAATCAGTCACCCCAGGAGCCTCAAGCTTTGGTAATACTTTTTGTCTTTAGTTGTATTGCCTGACATAGGAGTGATCTTTTATATACAAGGTAACATTTTGCTTCAGTGAATTTGTTCCTCCTCTGTCATTAAGGCTTTTAAAATAGTTATTAAAAAATACATTTAAGAGGCTGGGGGAGGGGGAGGCCTTTTATTCTAGCACTTAGGAGGCAGAGGCAGATGGATCTCTGAATTCAAGGCCAGCCTGGTCTACATAGTGAGTTCCAGGACAGACGAAAAAAAAATAGGCCATCTCTCCAGCCCCCAAAAAAAAAAAAAAAAAAATTAAAACAATGATATAATAGAGTCTAGAGAACATGATAAAAGTATAATTTATTTAAGAGTTAAATGTTTATGTGTGCATTCCAAATGCAGTATTTGTTTTCATTTTAATAGAGCAAAAATTGGGGGCTGGAGAGATGGCCTAGCTGTTAAGAGTGCCGACCGCTCTTACAGAGGACCCGGGCTCGATACCCAGCACCCACATGGCGGCTGAGAACCGTCTGAAGCTCCAATTCCAGGAGAACTCCAGTTCCAGGGGAATCCGAGACCCTCTTCTGAACTCCGCGGCGTTGCACGACACGGGTGCACAGACTTGCATGCAGACAGTACATTCATACACATACAAAAATAAATAAAATTAATAAAAAAATAAAAAAATAGAGCAAGAATTGCAAATTAGTGAATATTAGTCTGTAAATGTCACTTTCTCATTAGTTTGAATATTAAGCATACTTTAAGCTAATGGGTCTTCTTTATATTTTATTGATTAGAATGTTTTCCTTTTCAGTTATAGAGTCAGATTAGAGATGGGACTGACTTTTCTAAGAATTTTACCTCAGCTGAGAGCAGCCTCTTCAGTAACAGTTACAATGATAATTGATATTTTTAATTGTTAGTAGTGATTTATGATTTGGGAAAGAGGGTCATATCTGTAATTTTAGTAGTGCACCCTAATCACAGCTCTTTTAGGGTCTATTAGTAACTCACAGATGTGGCTCATTTTTTGTTTGTTTCTTTTAGGCTATTAAAACTAATGAATGGAGCTTCTAATTATTTAAAATTTTTGATAAGGTTCATATTACTGTCAAATATCATTGCTTTCTCTTTTGAAAAACAAGCAGAAAAACATCTTCCTGTATCTCCTGTTTTATTGGTGCCAAGTGTTATACAGCACTTCTGCCAGGTGTCCACACCGGCAGGCGCTGTGTTCTATACTAGTCAGTAGTCAGTACTGCCAGGTGTCCACACCAGCAGGCGCTGTGTTCTATACTAGTCAGTAGTCAGTACTGCCAGGTGTCCACACCAGCAGGCGCTGTGTTCTATACTAGTCAGTAGTCAGTACTGCCAGGTGTCCACACCAGCAGGCGCTGTGTTCTATACTAGTCAGTAGTCAGTACTGCCAGGTGTCCACACCAGCAGGTGCTGTGTTCTATACTAGTCAGCAGTCAGTTCTGCCAGGTGTCCACACCAGCAGGCTCTGTGTTCTATACTAGTCAGTAGTCAGTACTGCCAGGTGTCCACACCAGCAGGCACTGTGTTCTATACTAGTCAGTAGTCAGGACTGCCAGGTGTCCACACCAGCAGGCGCTGTGTCCTATACCAGTTACTTGTCACTCTGCACACCTCATTTTCTAGAATTCACTGTTCTCCAATAAGTATTTACTGACTATGAAAGTAATGTGGCAGATGTATTTTTCACAAGGGAAGGGGTGTCACACTCCTGCCTCTTGCACATCCTGTGGATGGATGCCAGGCAAACACTACAGCACTCCCACTGAACTACATCCCCATACCAGCTTCACCTGGATTCTTATTGCCACTTGCTGCTTGGGTCTTCTTTAGTTTATCCTAGTAGAAATCTTCACTACTTTGCTCAAGAATCCAAAGCTTGCCTCTTTTCTAATCTGTGTGTCCTCTCTAAGAAGGAAAAGAGTACGGGATCAGTTTTCACTTTTCAGATTCCTTAATCCAGTGTTTCTACCCTGTCCGGCAGGCTTAGGAAGCATTGTGAATTCTAACACAGGCTTCCTCTTCTCCCTGCACCCTTCCATCTGCTTGCTGCTCCTGAGGCAGTCTTTCCCACTCACCGGTGTCTTCCTTTCTTTCTTCTTCCCACATGCATATGTTGAAACTATCTTGAAAAATATTCATTGTTTGTTCTTCCCATTTATTTTACCATCTTCTCCCCTTTGTGCTGAAGTTTTCGTGTGAGTGTGCTAGACTCAGTCTCCTCACCTTGAGCTCTTTCCTTCTTTAACTCTGCTTAGATTTGAACTTTACCACTTTGTTGAGAGACATCTTGAAAGTGACAACTATCTTCTCTCCTAGTCACTAATTCTGGTGCCCTCTTTTCCCATTTTAGAGTCTGAACCATCAAAAGGAAACTTGCCATGTTTCTTTTGTTAGCCATTTTAATGTCATCACAAAAATTCTCTAATTTTTTTTACTATTTACAAAACTGACACTGTGAGAGTTTAAGTATACTATTTATTTTTCACATCATCAAATAACAGCCACAGTTTGGTGCCACTTCTGAAAATTATGCTTCTCTTTTTTTTCTGCTTTTGTTGTTGTTTTTATTTTTGAGATAGGGTGTTACAGCATAGCCCTAGCTAACTTAGTACTCACTGTGTTGCACAGGCTAGCCTAAATTTGTGGCAGTCCTCCTGCCTCAGCCTCCCAAATTCTGAAATTACAGTACAGGCAATGACCCCAAGCTGATAATTACCTTTATACATCCTTTCCTTCTCCCCCCCCACCCCCACCCCTTTCTTTTTAAAATCTCAGACTCTTGAATTCTGAACATTTTTCTGTTATCTTCCTTACTTTGTTCACTAAGATCTTTCTTGTATAATCATATATATGTGCATACATAGTACATTCATTTATCTCTGTATCCTAGATAGTTGCCAGTTGCTAAATAAGTCTTTCTAGTTAATCTACCATTGCTTCAATTTCTTAATCCCAGCACACCTTCCTCTCTCCTTTCTGTTCTGGAATCGAAGCTTGGGCCCTGCTTCTGCTAGGCAAGTACTGTAGCACCGACTAGGCCTAGCCTTCAGCACTTTTACCTGTTTGTGTTTGTTTGTTTGTTTGTTCATTTGTTTGTACAAAGGGTCTCATATAGCCCAGGCTATTCTCAAACTTATTATATAGCAAAGGCTGATCTTAAACTTTTGATCTACCTGCTTCTACCTCCCCAAGTGCTGGAATTACAAGTNTGGGGGGGTAAGGGGGAGGAGGGCTGGATGTTGTAGGATGATGTAGAAGATGAAGAGGGAACCGGAAGGGCAGGAGGGAAGCAAGATGTCTAGTAGGAAAATGCCCTCACTCTCATGTAGATGGGAGAGGGGACGCCCTTCCCCCAAGGCTCCCCAGGGGAGAAGGAGAGACAGTGAAGGATTCTCCCTGCCTCACCCATCCAGCTCACTCAGGCTACCAGCCTACTGAGCAAAAATGTTCTTTCCTGTTTCAGTTCCTATGAATGGGCACATGTGGGGCTGCCTGAGATGCAGGGAACTGAAGTTAGACTCCGAGAAGCAAATCTAGGTTCTCGGAGAAGTCAGTCTACAGGTGGCCAAGCCTGAGTTATGGAGATTGAAAAGACTCAGGCAAGGTGCCACAATAGAAGTGACCATTCTTAGGGAAGGCCTTGAGGTGGCCACAACCTGGCTTTTCTAGGAACCCAAGTATTTAGGATAGGACAACTTGCTAGTTGCTCAATAGAGACAAAAATACCTGTTATTATTTTTGACAACACACTGATGACCCTCTGCCTGGGACCACCTTTCCTGCTAAGGGTGGAGCTGCAGCCTAGCTGGCTGGCACACCTGAGAACCAAAGTTCTCCCTCAGCCAGCAGGGCTCCTTGTTTCTCATTCTGCCTCTCCTTTTAATCCAGGCTAAGTGACAAGCCCTGTCTCTGATCCCTGCTCCTTAAAGCCTGTCCCTCTGGCCTGCATGAAGCATCCAGGCAAGCTCCTTGCTGGTCCAGCACCCGGAACCACCTGGGTGAAGGAAGGCACCAGCCTCCAGCTCTGAACATGCACCATCCCAAGTCCATACCAAGGCCAAGACCAGTAGAAATGTCTAAATCAAGAGAAGAGCCTTGGGGGCTGGCACTAACCTACACATGAGAGCACTACCACACTGGCTGAGGTAGAAAGAAGGCAGCTGAGCAGGAGGTGTCTGGATGAGGTGGGCACAGGGACAGAAGGTAGTGAGAAAATCTGGCTGTCACTCAGAGGCAAGCCCTCCACCAAGAAGCAACAGTTTCTACCTCCTTGTCTCTATACTCCCCATATCAAGCCACCCAGGCCACTGTGACAGCCACAGGGAACCCAGGTGACATACACACACACCCTTTGCCTCTAGGTTGTGTGCATCAGATCATGGGGCTGAGGTTACAATCAATGGAAGCCCCTGGTGCTTTCAGACCTCGACGTGAGTATCATCAGTACCATCTGAGGACCCAGGCCACCCTTCACCTCTCAGTCTCCTCTATCTCCAGGACATCTGATCTCCTGATGTCCAGTGCCAGGCCTTCCTCCTACCATGTGGCCTGTGTTAAGTAAGCAGACTTTGGCAGCTGGAGAAGGCTGACTGCTTTCCAAAAGAGGAAGGTCTGGATGACAGCGGCCAGGAGGGAGGTGGGAAAGGAAGAGGGCAAACGTTTTGGCTTTTATAAAGTCAAGGAAATTTATTTCCTGAGGTCATGACACAGGAAGTCAACTCCTAGCCGCTGTGGAGCTCTGGTGTGAAGGTCAGAGTGCTGACTACATGCTGGGTGGACCAGGAAGCTGGAGTCTGTGATCACGAAATGCTTGATTACCTTGCTTAGTGTTTCACACAGTGGTATGCCTGTCCCAGAGCACGTCATCAGGAGCAGACCCTGAGACCGCTGGGTGCTGACCAGGCCTGGAGAAGTGGCCACAAAGGGCCAGGCCACCAGGTTTTGCTGTGAGACCTCGGGGAAGGGGGAAGAGCATCAACAATTTATGAGGGTCCAGCTGCTGGGTCAGATTGAAACAAACCATCGTGTGTTGGGTTTGGGCAGCAGGCTGGAAAGGTTTCTGCTTTTTTGATCATTATCGTTTGGGGCCCCAAGGGAGGGTCTTGGGGGCCACTTGAGCCCCAAAACTGGGAAATTCCTCAGAACTGCTCATATCAGGAGCCTTTTCATTGCTGGTGGCAGTCCAGGGAGCATCGCGTACCACAAAGCCTTTGGATGGTGCTTTGGACTCTTCATGTGCTGGGGGCTTCATGTAAACCTGCAGCGCTTCACTGTCCACCACGTTTTGTTTGTTTTTAATGTGGGTACTGGGGACCAAACTCAGATCTTCAATGAATGCTAGGCAAGCACTCTACCAGCTGAGTTACATCTCCAACCCCATTACTTGTTTTTTTTTTTATCAGTTGTCCATTTCCCTCTTCATCAAGCCAGAAACATCGATTATCTTTCATTATACATTGTCCTGTGGACTGGCAGCCAGTATTTTTGTCAAGTACACTGCTTATTTTCATGTATGTAACACTCAGAATGTATAGCTTCCTTTCCGGTGCTTTTGTCCTTCCATATGCTCAACCCTGGCTAGTTGCAATAGCCTCCACCACTTAATTATCTTCCATTATTTTTCTTTATTATTTCTCATGTCTGTGGGGGATACATACATACATACATTCAAGATCTCTTAACTCTCTGAAACTATGGATGATAATAGACTTTGGTATGCTATGTATCTTTCTTCTATAATCTATAGCTATGGTAAAGCTTAATTTATCAGTTGTAAATAATAAGATAAAACAGCAGTATTAATAGTAAATATAAATATATATACACTATAATAAAATGTGATTATGATCTCAAATACAGCTTTTTTCCCTTTGTTAGCATCACCATTAATGTGCTTCAGGGATATTTTAAAGTAAAATAGAGGTTATGGAATGTAAGCACTGTGGCACCAGAACAGTAGGTCTCATAACCACCCTGGAACTCATATTACATACAGTCAGACAGGTTATCAGGTGACGCAGCTGGGCAGCAGGGGAGCTCCTCATACTGTTCAAAGTGCTGATTAACTGAATACTTATAAAGTATTGCTGGATTTCTACATGTGATATTCGGATCATGGTTGACTAGATAACTGAGATCAGAAAGCAGGACAACAGAAAGGACTGCTGTATTGTCAAATTCATGTTGTAGATATTATTTCACTTTGTTTCATAACCATCAGAGGCTTCTGCTTATGAATGGCTATAAAATAAAATATGGCCACAAAATTGAGCACTATTGTACAGTCTAGTTCTAAACTTACTCTCGAATCCAACGTATATTCCCCTCTTTCCTGAATATAACCGGACTTTGCATCTTACATTGCTTTTGCTCTCATAATGAAAAATTAGCTAAAATGCTCTTTCCCAGTGTTCCCTCATTATTTCTTTCAAATCTTATCCAAGTCTCCCATCTCATAATAATTATTCCTGACCTTGGACTATTATATAGGTGCTATTTTACCCACTCATTCATTTAAGATTCATTAAACTACCTTGGGTCATTAACTTGTCAGAGTGGGTATATTGCAGCTATTTATGTGTCTGTCTTACCACCACAAATAACCCTTAAATTTTCTTTGGGCAAAATACCTGTCTTACGCTACTCACGGTCTATTATTGAATAATGTGTAAAGCTTTAAAGATCAGCACATGTACACACACATAAACACACACACAAGTAAATAAGCATAAATACATATATCTTTTTTTATAAATTTGTTTATGGGTATTCATCATTATATCTAACTGTAAAATTTGAATAGTTGTTAAAAGAATCAATTTGGGGGGAGGGGCTTGCTAGATGATGGCTCAGAAGTAAAGGTGCTGCCCCCAAGCCTGCCAACTTGAGTTGGATCTCTGCGTCCTTCACGGTAGAAGGAGAGAACTGACTCCCACACGTTGTACTATGACCTCCACACAGTCACTCTGGGAAATACACACACACACACACACACACACACACACACACACAATAAATCTAATAAAAAATGTTCAAAGAACCAAATCTTGTCTTTAGGCTTTGGAGCCAGCTCCCTACAGGATTGATACCATCATCATTTATCGATCAGTTATCTGACAAAATTGTCTTAGGATTCTCTCAAGTGAAAACAAGTTGGACAGGATAGAATTTGCATATGGAAATTAAAATTTTAAGTAAATAATGAAATTAAATAGTGGTAAGTTTGAAACTCAGGCTTATTTTAGAAAAAGTCAAAAATAGAGAATCAAGTGAATGGCAGTCTTAGAACAACTGAACTATACTTTCTTTTTAAATATTTTTTTTAATTTTATTTATTTTTGTATATGTATGAATGTACTGTCTGCATGTAAGTTTGTGCACCCGTGTCTTGCAAACCTGCGGAGGTCAGAAGAGGGCATCGGATTCCCTGGAACTGGAGTTAAAGACAGTTCTCAGCCGCCATGTGGCGGTGCTCCCAACCGCTAGGCCATCTCTCCAGCCCTATGAACTATACTTTCAAGCATGTTCTTCCTCATGTGATGCTACTCTGAGCTGCCACTCAATGGCTGTTCTCCTTACTTAGCTAGAGTTTGCAGGCATTTACTCTTTTTTTGTTTGTTTGTTTTGTTTTGTTTTGAGACTGGGTCTCCCTGTAACCCAGCTAGCCTCACTCTCACTATGTAGATCAGGCACCAGGCTGGCCTTGAACTAACATAAATCCACCTGCCTCTGCCTCCCAAGTACTAGGATTAAAGACGTGCAGCACCATGCCTGGCTTTACTTTCTGTTTTTTAAATTAGGATATTAAAGGGACTGCTGAGATAGCTCAACAATTAAGAACATTTTTTGGTCTTTAGGGGATCCAAATTCAATTCCCAGTACATGGCAGCTAACAGCCATGTATAACTCCAGTTCCAGGGAATCCAATGCCCCCTTCTGGTATCTTGCAGACATTGCACAACCTGGGTTGCAGGCAAAGCACTCATACACATAAAATAAAAATAATAAAGTATTTTCAATGGTATATTAAAGTATTACACGGGGGAAAAAACTTCCACAGAGCTTCCTTGAGAGTCAGAGGGATCCATGACTCAAAAAAGAAGCTAAAATCTTCACTAAAACTGTGTACAGTGTCTATGTGTTACTCCATATCTACGGCCTTTCAATTGTCTGAAAGTCTTCACCCTTCTTTCTAAATATTTTCTTCTTTTTATCAATATTGTTACATACCTGTTGTATAACACAGATTTTACACCCTTCAATCTTATGAGGTCATAATTTCTACCTAGATAAATTGTCATTAGTCAATTAGACTAACTTTCAACATTTTACAATCTTACATTGTGATTATATATTCTATTCTAAGCTGAAGCTTTCTTTTTTTACTAGAAACTATATGTTACCATATTTAATATCAGTGCTTATTATTTCCTTTACTTATGCAAGAACTCATAAATATATGCAAGGATATTGCTCTCACACATAACATGTGCATACACACATTTCTGAGAGTTCTGTCCTGACTATTCACTAGTGTGCTTTGTGATCCAGAAACATACCATTCTTCAGAAACTTTATTAAAAGCCCAAAATACTTAAATCAGTTGTTACATGAAAGTATAGCTGTTCAGTAGATCTAATA
Organism: Rhizomys pruinosus; assembly: GCA_009823505.1. Lineage (NCBI taxonomy): Eukaryota > Metazoa > Chordata > Mammalia > Rodentia > Spalacidae > Rhizomys > Rhizomys pruinosus. The sequence goes on along the minus strand of VZQC01000152.1, from coordinate 2,381,725 downwards.
TTATGGTATCTTTTTCCATTTCATTGTTACATAAAATGATAGGAATTCAGATGACTGCTTGAGACAATTGCAGTCCAGTCCAGAGCCCTTTTCCATTTGTCATCCCCTTACCATTCACCTTGCAAGCCCAGTGTAATCATCCTTTCCAGAGAAACCTTAGTGGCTCATAAAAGGGATGAAGTTTTCTTGTTTCAGGTCATTTTCCCAGTTTCCAGGATTGTGCTTAAAGCCTTCTGTGCATGCTTACTCTTATTATACTCAATTGATTTTGGAGAACTTAAGTTAGTTATGTAAGTTCTCAAAACACATGTTCCATAAAAATTGGAAATGACCAACAGTATATTTTATAAAATATATTTTTTTGATGATTAATGAACTGAATACTAAGGTTACTTTGTAACTAAATAGCATTGAGGTAAAATGGCATGCATCATATATATTTAGAAATCTATTTCTGTTAATGGATCATATTAATGACTATATAATTTTAGAGGTAGACTAGAATTAATTTTATATCTTTTAAATAATGATTTAGATATAAATAAAAGTATTGTAATTAACATTCCTTTGTCTTTTAATCACCAATTAAAATTAAACGTTGAAAACAATTCTAAAATATTTTATCCTTTTAGATAGAGCAATTTGGGAAGTACACATGACTCCAATTTTGCTAGATAAATCAAGTAAACAGTCAACTCTCAGTCATCCAGACTAATGGAGGAAAGGATGGAACAGGCATTGCCATTTTTCAAGTCCCTGCCCCTTCAGACGTTGCTGAGGGCCTCATTCCAAACAAAGTTTTTTGCTTTGATTCCAAACAAAGTTTTTTGTCTTGATTATAATACATTTCCTAGCCCTTGTTTCCAAGGATTCCATGAAATATGGCTTATAATTGGGCTGACAGGAACTTTGTGTGCTATAATCTGCTCCTCTTTTTTACATTTTTAAAGTCACTGCCTCAGCAGAGACACGAAAAGTTGATAGCATTGCTGTTAAGATTCTGATGGCTCATAAAATACTTTTATAAAAAGTCTTATCTTTGAATTTCAATTTGCAGATAATTAGAACCTTTCAAAAGTATTACCTCATGGTACCAAATTGCCTTTTAAAATTTTTAACACAAAATTTTTATGAGAAAGTTTTTATCTTTAAGAGTCTTTCATAGAAATTCTTCCAACGTTTTTGATTCTAATGTGTGCAATATTTCTGAGTACTATGTAAGTGTTTGTAAAGTGAAGAAATGCTGAAGGAATTTATGTGTGAAAACAGTTTGTTGCATGTATATAATATGTCATTTTCTCTGCCAATTACAGGCACGCATTGTGCTAGTATCCAGACATACACATTCATGGGAATGCATGTATCTGGATAACTCCAAGTTGAAATAAACACACCTGCCTTTTATTTCAATAACTGCACATTCAAATCTATCTGACATTTATTTGAATGTGACTTCCATATAAGTGAGAGAACATTCCTTTCAGCATTTGATTTTTTGTTGTCATTGATGTTTTGTTATTGTTGATTTAAATCAAAAATAGATACAAATTTATGAGTTATTTTTCTCTGGAAAACTTAGCATTCAGAGAAAAGGAAATTCAAAGATAACATTAAAATGAGATTCCTTTTACTTTGTTTTGTCTCAGTGTGTACTTAAATTAGAGTCATATAAGATGTAGTGATGCTTAAAGCCAAAGTATTAAAACCATGAATCGGCCTGGAGTTTGGCCTACATAAATAATGTAATATTTTTCTTTCCAGAAGAAAGTTGCTATTTGGAAAATACAGCTTATTTTTTCTTAATTAGCTGCTCCTTAAAAAGTATACTCCATATCTGAGCTTCAAGAAATCTTGTTTTCTATTAGGTGGGGGAAGTATTTTTTACAAAATTTATTTTTAGAAACATTTCTGTATCATGGTTTCTTGCATATCCTCTCCCAAATTAGGCCATATATTTCTGTTTTAAATGACATGAGACATAAAATTAAGGTTTTTCAAGAATCTTAGCTTTGAATTTCCTAATTTTCATTGCATGTACATTTTCAAGCACACACACTAGTTTCAGATCAGGTTCTAGCTTGTATTCTGCATGGTAAATCTGTTAAAATCTAGTAATGGTGAACAGAATTTATAGCTATTGTTCTGATGTTGCCTAATTGCTTCCATTTATAACTGAAGGCTGATTTTGTTTGTGGATTTGTGTTTCTGCATTAGGGAGTGAACTACTTTATGTCCAAGGGTATCCTAGATGACTCGCCAAAGGAAATAGCAAAATTTATCTTCTGTACAAGAACACTAAATTGGAAAAAACTGAGAATCTATCTTGATGAAAGGTAAAACAAATACTAAATAAATACTCATCAGAAATGGGTTAACTAATGCTTTTAAGTTTTTTTTAATCTGTCCTACCTAACAGCAATATAGTTGCAAAACTGAGTAGAAATATTTAAAAGATTATTATATCTTTTATTTATGAGTTTACATACTGATGAAATTGCCATTATAAAAGTAAAAAATAACCATGCATGGCCTAACATTATGGTTGTACACAGTTATTTTGACACTCAGAGGTTCAGACAGGCGAATCACATTTGAAGCCAGCCTGAAGAACATGGGGAGAGACTGTCTCAAAGAACAGGAAGCTAGACACAAACTGGTAACCCAATATTTTTCCATTAGCAGACCGGAATCAAACATCTTTGTGGAAATTGCAACCTTGACTTTTTCTTGATAGACGTAATCTAAGTATTTAGATAACTAATTCTAATCTTCAAATTGTTTATTTAAAAATCTACTGTAAAGCCAGGCCTCCTGGTGCCCACCTTTAATACCAGCACTTGGGAGGCAGAAGCAGGTAGATATCTGTGAGATCAAGACCAGCCTGGTTTACATAGTGAATTCCAGGCTACCTGTGGCTACAGGGAGATCTTGTCACAAATTAAAACAAACAAAAATTATAAAGACAAACTGTCATCACAAACTTCAAAACCTAGGAACTCTTAAGGATATGTGTATATTTTCATAAGAATATTATACAGATCTGCATGTTTGAAAGTTCTGCAAAGGTCATATTTAGTAATGTTTCACCTAGCTAGAAATGATGGATTGTATGCCATCTGATCAGATTGCAGTTCACATATGCCCTGTTAGTCTATTAACAGAACAGAAGAGTATTGGGAAATTTCATTACAGCACATATAAACTACCATTTTTAAATTATAGATCTAATACTAAACTAATAAATGATTAAAATTTTTTTTATTAATTTTATTTATTTCTGTATGTGTATGAATGTACTGCCTGCATGCAAGTTTGTGCACCCGTGTCATGCAATGCCGCGGAGGTCAGGAGAGGGTGTCAGATTCCCCTGGAACTGGAGTTCTCCTGGAATTGGAGTTTCAGACGATTTTCGGCCACCATGTGGGTGCAGGGGATCGAACCCGGGTCCTCTGTAAGAGCGGTCGGCGCTCTTAACCGCTAGGCCATCTCTCTATCCCCCTAATAAATGATTTTAAAACATGCTGGCCTTTCATTATAATTTTCAATCTTTTTATTTATCTGAATTTTTCAAACAGTAACTTGAAAATATCACTATATTCCAAAAAAATTCTAGAGAATAGTAGTGTTTAGATGGTAAAGATTCAGTCTTTATTTTGAGGAGTTACCAGGCCAGCATACTGGTCATTGAAAGAAGTCTGTTATGAAATAAGAATTATTAATCTTTAAATGCTAGGTATCTAAGTATTGGCAGGTATTCTGTAGATCTTTCTGTAAATATTGTTGCTTCGCTGACCTGATCTCTATTGCACTTGCTTGTAACTACCATTTGTGTTGTGATAGTAGACATGGGCTATCTGTAAACAAAGTAGTGTGGCCCTTTTCTAATAAGCCTATTTACAAATAGGCATTTGCCCAGATTTTGCTCACTAGCTATAGTTTGCCCAACCCTACCATAAGCAGTTGGTTAATACATTCTGATTGTGATCATATAACCATGCTGAGTAACAGTAGAAAGATATTGTTATAAAGAGTCATATTTATTAGCATGCTGTTGGTTAAGTATATATAGCATGTTATTTAATGTGTTTACATAATTATAAATACCTAAATATATATGATATATATCAGTAGGATTATTATATCCATTAAGATAGGATATCAAACAGCCACTGAAAAAGAATGAGGTATGTCTGTGTGAAAAGACAAAAATGTTCACAATAGACTATTTCTAAAAGGAAGAAGAAATTATAAAATAATACATAGTTTGTTTAATTTTTTAAAAGTCTATCTAAATAGCTGTGAATTTTACAAGTGTGGCATGGTGTAGTTGTATTAGTCACTTTTTCTGTTGCTGTGATAAAACCACTATGACCAAGGGAACTTATAAAAGGAAGAGTTTATTTGAGCTTACAATTGACGATTCCAGGGAATTAGAGTCCTGGGCCGGAGCAGAAAGCCGAAGTTCACATCCTCCGATGAGAACGGGAAGCGGAGAGAGCGCCTCTGGAGACTAGCAAGGCTTGTTAAGCTCTCTAAGCCTGCCCCGGCATGGCCACACCTTCTAAGATCTCCCCAAACAGTGCCACCAAGTGGGGACAGAATGTCTGAATACTTAAAGCCTATGGGGGACATACTCATTCAAGCCACCACAGAAGTATTTGAAGATTAGTGGTGTTTGACTTAGATAGGAAGCCATATGGAAAGAAGCACCCCTTCCTTGGGGGTGGTAGAGGGCATCATTCATTCTTTTCTCTGAGATAGGGTCTTGCTGTGATTCTCTTGCCTCAGCTTCTTGGATTTTGTGATAACAGGTATGAACCACCACACTCAGCTAAGTAGCTCTGTTTAATAATTCAAGTTTTAGTTTATCTGTAGAATTTATATTGTACTTGTTTGATTTTATTTTAACCTGTTCATTAAAGAGTTCAAATTTGTTTACTGTAGTTAAAAAAATTACATTTAGTGATTTTAAAGTATAAGAATTACAGAACTATCCAATTGAGTAATCAATGATCAAGTACTTTTATGCAGAAAAAAATGACAAATTAAGATGTTTCTTTAGCTGGGCGTGGTGGCGCACGCCTTTAATCCTAGCACTTGGGAGGCAGAGGCAGGCAGATCTTTGTGAGTTCAAGGCCAGCCTGGTCTACGGAGTCAGTTCCAGGACAGCTAGGGCTACAGGGAGACCCTTGTTCGAAAAGACAAAAAAAAAAAAAAAAAAAAAAAAAAAAAAGTTGTTTCTTTAAAAAAAAAAAAAAACATTGACTGAAGCTGTACCTCTTTATCTTTCTGTAGGAGAGATGTCTTGGATGACCTTGTAACACTGCATAATTTCAGAAATCAGTTCTTGCCAAATGCACTGAGAGAATTTTTTCGTCATATCCATGCCCCTGAAGAACGTGGGGAGTATCTTGAAACTCTTATAACAAAGTTCTCACATAGGTTCTGTGCTTGTAATCCTGACTTAATGCGAGAACTTGGCCTTAGTCCTGGTAAGAGAGAGAGAGAGAGAGAGAGAGAGAGAGTGTGTGTGTGTGTGTGTGTAGGTAAAGGTATATTTCAATATTTCCCCTACTCCCACCTCCAGGTAAAAACAATTTCACTATAAGACTTTTTTCTCACTTTGGGGAAAAGTGGTTCCACAAATTATAAATACTAGTTTCACTGTTGCCGCAGTTACTGCATCTATGGAAAATGTCATTTAATCTGAACTCGCAAATAGCAGTATAGAAAGTATGTATTTTCTTTAAAGTTATTCTTGTTTGAGTAATATTTTAACCAGTCTAATTGAAAATATATAAAAATAGTTTTGATATTTTTAATAAACCACAAATAGGTAACATTTTTTAAAGATTTTATGTATTTTATGTGTATAAGGCTTCTGCCTACATGTATGTAAAGGCACCACATGTGTGCAGCACCTATTGAAGCCAAAAGAAGACATTCCCCTGGAACTTGAGTTATGGATGGTTGTTAGCTACCATGTAGGTTCTGGGAACCAAACCCTGGCCTTCTGCAAGAGCACTAAGTGCCTTTAACCACTGAACCATCTCTCCAGCCTGGTAACAGTATTTTCCACTAAAATTTATTTTTAATACTATATATATATATATATATATATATTTGAATCATGTATCATTATATCATTCAGGGCTCAAATGTGTATGTTTATTTGACATATTTACTTATCTCTTCATGTTAAAAATTGAGGACCCGGGTTCGATCCCCAGCACCCACATGGCGGCTGAGAACCATCAGTGGCTCCAATTCCAGGAGAACTCCAGTTGCAGGGGACTCCGACGCCCTCTTCTGATCTCCGCGGCATTGCGTGACATGGGTGCATAAACCTGCATACAGATAATACATTCATACATATAAATAAATAATAAAATTAAATTAAATTAAATTTAAAAAATTGTACTTTTTAAGCAGATTGCAAAATATTTACCAGTCATATGAAATTTGCTGAACATGTTTCATAAGATGTTTAACTTAGCTTTCTTAAGACTACAGGATTCTAAAATAATTTGTTTACTTTTATTTTATGTGTGTGTGTTGCCTACACATATGTAAGTGTATGTGTGTGCAATGCCCACAGAGGTCAGAAGTGGGCATCAGATCCCCCGGAACTGGAGTTACAGATGGTTATTAACTGACTTGTGGGTGCTGGGAGCTGAACCTGGTTCCTCTGCAAGATCAGCCAGTGCTCTTAACCATTGTGCCATCTATCCAACCTTGTATTCTATTTTTGGTGCCAAGTTAATATATTTTATGTCATTAAAAATTCTTTCAATTAAATTAGGGTTTTTGTAAAAGTAGTCTGTATAAATCTTCATTTTTTTTAAATGCGGAGGATAATCTGATTGTAAAATGTACTTAATGGCTAGTTGGATGATATCCCATTTGCAAACAAAAATGAAAGTAGAGCAAATTCTGAAATGTTTAAGTCTGGAATGAGTTTTCACTATGAATTCCTAAACTACTCTGAGTTGTTTGAAATGGAGATAATATTTGTTGAGTTGGTCCTCAGACTGGATAATGTCTATCTTCAGCTTACCCAGTATTAAGAATTTTTCCAGGATACTGGACTTTGAATATTGAGCTGTAGGGAAAACCTTGACAGTCTGGGATGGGTTGGTCCCCTTGTGTGACCTTTGACTATTTTTAATTGGCTAATAATTTGAAGTGTTTTCCTTTTCCTTCCAGATGCTGTCTATGTACTGTGCTACTCTTTAATTCTACTATCTATTGACCTCACTAGCCCTCATGTGAAGAATAAAATGTCAAAAAGAGAATTTATTCGAAATACCCGTCGCGCTGCTCAAAACATTAGTGAAGATTTTGTAGGACACCTTTATGACAACATCTACCTTATTGGCCATGTGGCTGCATAGAAGCACAATGCTGGGACTTCAGCTTTTTACTCTAGACTAAAGCAACCCAAGGACTTACTTCACAGATATGGGGGTCCAGCCTCTGTATGCAATCAGGCTTGAGTGTACAGCCTCTGTATACAATCAAGCTTGAATGTACAGCCTCTGTATAAAATCAGGCTTGAGTGTACAGCCTCTGTATACAATCAGGCTTGAGTGTACAGCCTCTGTATACAATCAGGCTTGAGTGTACAGCCTCTTTATACAATCAGGCTTGAGTGTACAGCCTCTTTATACAATCAGGCTTGAGTGTACAGCCTCTTTTTATTTCACCATTTTCTTTTTTAGAGATTTCCTTGGGGAACTAAATAATTTTGCAGAATTTTTCTTAAGTTTGGTCATCATGTTTGCACAAATCAGAGCCATTGTCTGACACAGCTGTTAAAGAATGTTAAACTGACATATACTCTCGAAGATGGTGTGTTTGTGCATTAGATTTGCCTGAAAACTATCTTTCCATCCTTTTTATGCCATGTAATGTATACATATTTAACTAAAGAGATTTATAATCATAATTATTTTATTGTAAAGATTTTAACTAAAGTTTTTCCTTTTCTCTCAAACTGAGTTTGGAAATTTATTTTATTCTGACCTAAGAATTATTACTGTTGTTGTAAAAGTTGGATCTGACTTAAAATCCAATACCAGCTTTCCATTTCTTTGAACTTTGAAAAGAGTGTTGCTTTATTACTGTATTACTATGCAAAACCAGCCTTATTTGTATAGGATATATCACTTAATTCTCCATTTTTAAAACTTCTGGGTTAGTCAAGTTTCAATAAATCTTTTAATCATTTAGAATATAAAAATGTGTTAGACACATAACAGAATAAAATATTAGAACTCTGGGAAACCTTTGCTTAGTTATATCTGAAATACTCAAGTCTTAACTATTTTCCTAATCTTGATCTCAGTTCAGACGTAAATGATAAAGTGATGTTGTGAATGGTAGTATACAGTCTTTTTATTATTTTACATACTTTTAATTTATATGTATGAGTATTTTGCCTACAAGAATGTAAGTGCATCATGTATGTGCCTGGTGGCCCCAGAGGACAAAAGAGGGAGTGAGATCCTGGAACTGGAGGTACAAATGGGTGTTAGCAGCCATGTGGGTGCTGGAAACTGATCCTGTGCTCTCTGAGAGGACAGTAAGTGCTCCTAACCACTGAACCATCTCTCCAGCCCCAATTCTCTTATTCACCAAGTATTTGTCAAGGGCTTTCCATGTCCTGTGGCACTGTGCTACATACTTGTGAACCCTAGACATGACTACTTCATTCAAAGATGCTACATGATTGGGGATGAAAAGAAGACTATAAGACTTTTACTCCCTACTTGATAGAGAACAAATGTATTAAGTATATCTTAGCAATTAATTTAATATTAAAAATACAGCATTGGATTACTAGAGAGCATGCATTTATGTGTTATGTCAAAGTTAATTCTAAGCATATAGCAAAGCTGTGCAGTGATGATAGAGGTGCTGACTTATAGGAAGGGAGTAGAGCAGACACCCCCCCCCCCAGAACTGTGGGATCCTGGCTCCTTCCCAGATCTGACCCAAAGTTAACAGCAGGGTTTGGTTTGGGTTTTGGTTTGGGGGTTTTTTGTATATTTTTTACTGAATTTCTTTGTATTTCATACATAACATGTTAATCATCTTTAAACCCCCTCCCCATCCACACCCTCCCATAGTTCCCCCATGAGAATTTTATGCATTCTGTCATTTGTGTTAAGGCCTATCAAGTCAAGTTAATGTGCCCAGATGTGCCTCAGTGCCAGTGCACAGTAACAGTTTTTAATATAACATCTGTAATGATACACTATAGATTTTTCCAAAGACAACACATAAGGTATTAAATAAGTTTTTAATGTCAAAGTTACTTTTAAATTGATAGGAAGCAATTTCTAGATTCTCCAAAACAACTATAAATATTTTTTATGTGTGTGTAATTTTTTGTTCCATGAAAAAATAATTCCTAATTTTTTACTTCAAATGTATTACTTTATTATTTTTATTTTCTAGTGAATGATACAGTGACCTCTCCCTCTGTCATCCATTTTTTTCTATACATTCTGTTTCCATCTGCTGTTCACTCTCTCTCCCTCCTCCTCCTGGCTTTGACTGTCTTTTTATTTAAAGGATCCAAGCATTTTCCTGTTTAATTTTTCCACTCTTACTTCCTTTTTTCCAAAATCATTTTCTTACAGACATTTTCTCTTTTTTAAAATTTTATTATTTTTATTGTGTGTGTATGAGTGTATTGCATGCAAGTGTGTAAGTGCACCAGTGTCTCGCAGTGCCTTCAGAGATTAGAAGCAGTGTCAGATCCCCTGGAATGGAATTACAGATGGTTCTTAGCCACCATGTGGAAGCTTCGAGTCGAACTCAGGTCCTCAGAAAGATCAGCCAATGTTCTTAACCTCTCCAGCCCATGGAAATTTTCAAAAAGAAAATTGAAACATTTTACCGAAAATGCCTGTATACTCCACCCAGATTCTACAATGGCAATTTTTCTCTATTCACTGTATCAGATGTTTATACATCCTTATGTCTTATCAATCAAGATAGCTTGATGGTTTTTGACGTGTCAAAGTAAGTTTCAAAAGTTAATGAACTCTATTGTTAAACACTTAAATATTCTAAATTTTTAGCTTTTCACTTTTAGGTAAAATTTGCATTTAAAAATATGTGTACTACTCAATGAACCCTTTACAAATGCATATGCCTTTGTAAATTAGTGTTATACAAATTTGAATAATTATAATTAATATTGTATGACTTCATATGAAATTCTCCACCCTACCCCAAATTTATAGTTATCATGTAATATTATAAAGCCAAAAGTATAATATCAAAAGCATCTGTATTTTAAATGAGTTAAATTTTTTTCATATTTGCCCAGGGTATAATTTTACATACTTGGAGATCCAAGAGATTTTTTTTTTACAGTATTTTTCTTCTCAGAATGAAAAACATCTATTTTAGTTAGGGTCTGCTGGAAATTACTAGTTTTATTTAGAAATACATAATTCTGAAAAAAAAAAAAGGAAATACATAATTCTGGTTTGATTTTTTTTCCCCTGAACACACTTTTTTTTTTCTTTTTTAAGAAAGAAAAGATTCATTCTGCATGGATTAAGGGATTACAGTCCATCAGGATAGGGAAGGCCTGGCAACTGGGACCAGCTTGGTCTGCAGTGGTGGGACCTGGCATAGGAGGGGTGACAGGCAACACAGCCACTGTACACCTCTGCAGGCTGTAACCCGAAGTCTCCTAGGGACTTACTTCCACAAGCCAGCCTCAAAGTTTCTACAACCTTCCAAAACACTACCATCAGCTCGGACCAAGTGTTCCAATGCATGAGCCTGTTGGGAACATTCCACATTTAAACTGTCCAATTCTTCTTGACCCCATTAGCTTATGGCCATCTTATAATGCAGAATGCTTTCAATTCAACTTCAACAGTCCCCAGTCCTAACAGTGTTCAAAAGTCCAAAATCCAAAATCTCTTTTAGACTTAATCTCTTAACTCTGAACTTTTGTAAAATTAAAAAATAGCAAATTGCATACTTTGAATATGCATTGGCATAAATAATTCCATTCGAAGAGAAAGGAATGGGATCAAAACAAGCCAAGATTGGGTCAAAGCAAGATCAAAAGCAGCAGGGAAAACACCAAACCCTGGAGCTCATGTAGGCTCCAGTAGGATTGTGAAGTCACATTCTTCCATCTCTGCCATCTGCACTATGTACAGTCATCTTGGACCAGTGGCACTCAGTCCTTCAACTTTCTCCTTGGCAGACATCCCATGTTTCTAGCATTTAAATTATCCTCAGGTCTCTCTTATATCAATAGATTTCAGCTTCCAGTATAGCACTCAGGGAACTGGACACTTGTATACATTGCCTGCACACAGCAGCTTTCTAGAACTTTGGTCTGAGTTTCTGTGAACCAATAACTCTTGCGGACACTAATGTCACTGGTGACGCCAAGCTCAACTATCAGCTGTAGATAAAGCCTGACCCACTTGGACTACAATTGATACAATGTTTGTGGGCCATTCTGTGAATCTAGGAAAACAGTTCTCTAAGCAGCCCTGATCAGACAAGTACCCTGGAAGTGCTGTCTCAGACACTCTGCAGGCACCCATCTTGCAAATGAATTTGCATTTGATAAGAGGACTCTTGCTCTCAAGACACCATGCCTTTTGTAATACAGCGTGACCTCTCCCTACCTACCTGCTCTCCCTTTTTCTTCCTCTCTCTCTTCCCATATTCCGCCTCTCCCATGCTTGTCTAGAGCTCATTAAATAGCCCAGGCTGACCTTGGGCTCTCGGAAAACCTCCTGCCTCAGCCTCTGGTATTGTAGGCCACAAGTCACCACCCATGCACAGTTTGCAAGATTGCTTTCTAATATTCCTAGTCTCTTTAAGAATTACCATCATGTTTTCCTCAGCCACTTTGTCCACAATTTAAAATTTGTTCACTCTCCTTTTCTTGCCAAATTGTACATTCTCCACATCTTTCACTATAAATCTAGCTAAGAACAGTGGTCTCTAACCATGTCACAGACAATTTGCTCTGCCTAACAAATCAGTCCATTATTTTTAAATTGATTCTCATTACTTTTGAGGACATAGGCAAAACATAGCTGCTTTACCAAAATGTAGCATGAGTGACCTGTATTTCAATTCTTGGTAGTGTCTGTTCCCCTCTGAAACGTCATGAGCACAGTCTTTACTATCTGTATTTCCACTGACATTCTCATGAAGTTCATTCCCATCAGAATGGCCCATTTAAGCTCTGCTTACAACCCTAGAGCTTCTCTAGTCTTAGCTCCAAACTTTCCCACGGTCTTCTCAGAAACCAATTCTAGAAGCCTATGATGCACATGGTCATGTTTGTCCTAACAACAGCCCTAGTTCTCGATATCAGAATATAATTTTCTTGTTGCTGAACAGAACACCTGATAGAAATAACTGAAGGGAGAAAGAGTCCCATTTGTGCAGTTTAAAAATACAGTTACACTCTCCTGATCTCTTTCCACCCACATACAATGTCAGTCATCTTTGGTTCTCTTTTATTTTAATTTTCCATTTAGTGTGCATCTGTGTGCTATGTGTGTGTGTGTGTGTGTGTGTGTGTGTGTGTATGACATGACATGGCATGTGTATGGAGGTAAAAGGTCCTGTGACATGTATACCATATGTCTTCCACATATACTCTATAATACGAGTACACACAACACACGCACTGGCTGCTCTTGCAGAGGACCTGGATTCAATACCCAGCACCCTCATGGCAGCTAATAATCATAACTCCAGTTCCAAAGGATCCAATACCCTCTTTTGGCCTCTGCAGGCATTGCACAACAATGGGTACACTTATATACAATTGAGCAAATCACTAATACACATAAAATAAAAATAAATCAAAAAATTAAAAAAAAAAAAAACAGAAACAGATTTTAGAGAAGGGAGTCAGAGGAAGGAAGTTAATAAAAACTTTAGGACTAGAGAAAAATAACCAAGCTCTAATAAAGACAAAATGACCAGAAGGAAGCTTAGGGCTGGGGGGAAGCCTACCTCAGGGGAGGCCATGGATTCGATCCCTAGTCCCTTAGTTCCACCAAAAGAAGGGTGGTGGGCTTTACACTTCCTGTATAAGCTTAAGTTTTCCCATCTCTTCTCAGTCTTTTTTTAGTCTCCTTGTCACTTGAGGCTGAGATTTTTAGGCTAGAAAGTCACAGTGCTGCTAATGGCTTTTATATTGTCACTGAACAATTATTCCTTTACTCAATATGTAATCTGAACTCTGCTGAAAACCACAAGAGTGCTTGGCCTGTCTACAGTTTCCTTCCCCAATAAGAGCTGGGTTGTTTCAAGTCTAGAATGTACAGAATAAGTGGGTGAACTCTTCCTGTACACAGTCACCAGTCATGTTTTCTACAACACAGGTCATATTTGGAAAGTGTAAAAAGATAAAGGAAGAGAGAAGAAAGAAGGAAGGAAGGAAAGTAGAGGGAGAAAAGGAAGGGAAAGGAAATGATAAGAAAGAATGAAATAAAGAAGAGAATGAGACAAAGGAAAAGAATGGAGAGGGAAAGAGGAAGAAGGAAAAAAAGTGCTTAAAAATGAGTCACCTCCAATTTTGCTACCAACAGGATTTTTTCTTGTGTATGTTCTGTTAATACTCTGGTCTTTTGTAATTGTTATTATTGTTTGTTAGCTACAAAGTAATGAATTTGTATGGAACTAATGAAAGCAACAAATTTCATTATGGTATTTTCATATATACATACATACATACATACATGATAGGGTCACCTCTAAATTTGTTACCAATAGGATTTTTCCTGAGTATGTTCTGTTAATTCTCTGGTTTTTGTGATTGTTATTATTATTTGTTAGCTACAAAGTAAAGGATTTGTAAGAAACTAAAGAAAGCAACAAATTTCATTCATTCATATATACATACATTGATATGTATAAAGAACTTCAAAGATTAATCACCATCTCCTCATCAAATTATCCAATAAATAAATGTTATAAGGAACTGAATAGACAGTTCTCAAATGAAGAATTACAAATAAACAAGAAAAAAATTTTTTTTTGGTCTTTTTGAGACAGGGTCTCCCCCTTATCTGCAGCTGGCCTGGAACTCACTATGTAGACCAGGCTGGCTTTGAACTCACAGAGATCTGCCTTGCCTGCCTCTGCCTCCTGAATGCTGGAATCGAAGGCATGTGCTATCGTACCCAGCTCATGCCTTTAATCCCAGCACTCTGGAGACAGAGACAGGCATATCTCTGTGAGTTCAGGGCCAGCCTGGTCTACATAGTAAGTGGCGGGCTTGCTGGGGCTACAGGGAGACCTTGTCTCAAAAAAGACTTAAAAAATGGGGGAATGCAAATTCTAACTAGTCTGCATTTCCATCTCCTCCTAGTCAGAATGGCTATGATCAAAAAGCAAATAACAAATGCTGGTGAAGATGTAGAAGGAAAGGAATGCTTGTTTATTGCTGGTAAATGTAAACTTGTGTAGCCATTGTGAAAATCAGTATGAAGGCTTCTCAAAAGACTAAAAATAGAACTACCATGTAACCTAACTATAACTACTACTAGGTATAGGGCTCTAAGTTAATACTCTGGTTCTCATCAACCCTGTATTTTCATCCTTTCATTCTGTTTTCTCTTCTGGAAAGCTATTGACTCTTCAATGGTATTTACTTGTTGTGCTGGTTAATTTTGACAATTTGACACAACTAGAGTCACTTGGGAAGAAGGTCCTTGCCTCAATTGAAGACTTTCCCCATCAGACTGAGCTGTGGGCATGTCTATGGTGCATTTTCTTGATTGCTGGTATAGGAGGGTCCAGCCCACTCTGGATGGTACCATCCCTAGGCAAGTAGGCCTGAGCAGTATAGGAAAGGGTAAACGATGAGGAAACAAACCAGCAAGCACTGTTCCTTCATGGTCTCTGCTTTAGTGTGTTTTGCCTAAGGAAACATTTTCTTTTTCCTTTGCAGAAATAAGACTCTTTATTTTTTTTTAATTTATTTTTATTTATTTATTTATTTTTGTTTGTGTATAAATGTACTGTCTGCATGCAAGTTTGTGCACCCGTGTCGTGCAATGCCGCGGAGTTCAGAAGAGGGTGTCGGATTCCCCTGGAACTGGAGTCCTCCTGGAATTGGAGTTTCAGACGGTTCTTGGCCGCCATGTTGGTGCTGGGGATCGAACCCGGGTCCTCTGCAAGAGCGGTCAGTGCTCTTAACCGCTAGGCCATCACTCCAGCCCTACCTTCTCCTTTTTATATAGTCCAGGATCCCAACTCAGAGAATGGTGCCATCCACCTAGGGCAGGAATCTCACTTCCAGAGCTTAAGATGATAGCTGACAAGCATGCCCAGAGGCCAGTATCCCAGGTAATTCTAGAATTTATCAAGTTGACAATTGAGATTAACTATCACAACTCCAAGACTTTTAAATTCAAATGTCTGTATGAATCATTGCTGCTTTGTCTGCTTTTATTTTTTAACTTCAAAAGTATAAGTCATTAACAGGCTATTGCCAAAGCCCTTGAGTTCCTCCCAGAACTTGAAAGTAATAACCTGTTGCTGAAGATAGGACATAACTCAGATACAGTATTGGAGCAATGGATCTGGAACTGACCTGGAAGCCTTCTGTCTGAAGACAAGCTTTCATAGTTATACAGAGCACTATGAGAAAATCAATCTGGTCCAACCAGTTTTAAAGCTAAAAGAGAAAATCAATCTGGTCCAACCAGCTTTAAAGCTAAAAGAGAAAATCAATCTGGTCCAACCAGCTTTAAAGCCTAATAACCACAACAATGAGTGGCACAGCAAGCTATGTCAGTGCAGTAGTGTCACTTTTATGTTTTTGGTAAGCAACAACTATCTAACTAAACTTAAAGACCTCAATGGGATGGAACTCATGTTTGGCACAGTAAACATGGCCAAATATACAGGCTGGAGAGGTCTTAGATCTGAGAGAAAACCCTACATCTGTCACATGCCTGAACAAACATAATTTGTTACTAAATACTAAATGTGGATCCTTACATTGATAAGTAAACCAGGCACTAATCATCAAATAAGCTTATTTTGCAATAGATGGACTGTAGTATAGGGGTTTACAACTGGTAATACACAGAGAATAAGCAATGGAACTTTTACACTTAAGACTCATAGAACATAGTGGAACAAGTGGTAGAGAAAACACTAATGCATATCTCAACTGTCATCAGTGAAGCTTTGTCATGCAACAGAAGACAATGAACACAGAAGGCTACAACTGACTGCCAAAGTGTAGAGAATAAGAAACTGCAGAGACTGCAGAGTGTGTGTCCCTGGATAGGACTGTTATATTAAACTTCGCCCATCCAACTGGCTCAGAGGCCATTTTGGGGGAAGATCCAATTTGAATTAGGGGCTAGTTCTCAGCTAACACCCCTCAGGGATCCATGTGGGAGCTGGGATTCCTCTGACCCCGCCCCAAGAGGGAGCAAGCATTGCAGCCTAGGCACATGATGCTAGGTAGAGCAGCAGTATACTGGCACATAATTGGGGATCTGTGATTGGCTCTGGGAGCCGACATCATTTTGCTTATAAAAGTGAGTTGCAGCAGGCAATAAAGGGAATTCTCCATTACCATCATTACACAGAATTCCCAGACATTATTTCTGTGTGCATACAGGCCAAATCAGGCCTGGATTTCGAGTGTTGTGGCCAGTGGGTTGGACAGTGTCCATCAGACCACCAACATGGTAATCTAGTGTAGGGCTGCATGGAGATCTATCAGGTCACCAGCTGTGAAGTGAACTGTGAGTGGGTGTAGGCTGAAGACAGGCCATCAGCCATCAGCCTGAAATTCCTGTTCAGAGACCAGCAGTCTTTGAGCAGGTGGAAAGCACAGCCAGAAGGGAAACGTCCCAGGCTAAGGTCCTGAGTTGGAAGTACCTCTCAGGTCTGGTTATGAAAGTAACAACTGACCTCTGCACAGGGGTCAGTTCCCTACAGGGGCCACAGGCAGGCACTGTGCTCCCCTTCCCTTAGCAGGACCGCATTGGACCTGCTCTAGCAAGAAAAGCTCCCACACATTTTAGAAGAGGGAAGGAAAGATTTTAAGAGCCAGGGTGATGGATAACCATAAGGAAGCAGAGTCTTCCAGGCCTCTGCTCATATGAATGTATAGCAATGGAACAGAATGCGCAAGACCCATGCAAACTTAATCAGATTAAAACCAGCAAAGAACTGGTGAAATGGGCAACATGGGTGAAGGAGAATTGATCTTCTTTAAGGGAGCAGAGCTTGATAGGCTGAATGTGCCAGTGAATGAACTCACACTGAGGGACAACTGGGTACACAAACTTGACTCAATAAGCTTTAACTGGTAAGACAGAATGCACGAAATCCTGTGGGTGGCCTCTGGGGGTGCAGATAGGGGAGGTCTAAATATGATTAAAATGTATGAAATCCACAAAATTCAATAAAAATATACATTGAAAAATTCAAATCACTGATCTTTCTACTCTTTTTAAAAATTTTATTTATTTTTATTTTTATGTGTTTAAATGTTTACCTGCAGACACCAAAAGAGGGCATCTGATCCCCTGAAACTGGAGTTACTGACAGTTGTTAGCCACCATATGGATGCTGGGAATCAAACCCAGTGCTCTTAACCACCTAGTCACTTCTGCAGACCCCCTTCTCATTTCTGTCATTGTTCTTTTATATTGTTTGAATACAGTGCTCATGAGTCTTTATTCACAAGTCTTAGTATTTAAAATAGCAGTCTAGGGGCTGGAGAGATAGCCTAGTGGTTAAGAGCACCGACGCTCTTGCAGAGGACCTGGGTTCGATCCCCAGCACCCACATGGCGGCTAAGAACCGTCTGTAACTCCAATTCCAGGAGAACTCCAGTTCCAGGGGAATCTGAGACCCTCTTCTGACCTCCGCGGCATTGCACGACACGGGTGCACANAAAAAAAAAAAAAAAAAAAAAGAAGGGAAATACTTATGATAAATATTAAAAGATATAAAATTACATAAAGAAATATATATCTATATACACAAACACACACATATATGTATATATATATATATATATATATATATATATCACAATTACAATAAAAACAGAAATAATACACAGGAAAAGACCATATCAAAATATAAAGGATTTTTTCTTATTTCCTCTTTGAAAATCTTTTAAAGTATAATACAGTTTAGATAAAACAAAATGAATTCATTGAACTACTAAGAAAATAAATGATATTTCTAGTTTACTGGTACAGTTTACCCTCAGAGTGTTTCCAGGTATTTTTATTCAAATTTTGTTATATTTTTAAGACATTTAACTAATATGTTAAATCATGTTTCAGACAAATGTTTGTTTTCAAGTGCAGAAATTAGATAGTTTGATTTTGTTTTTGTCTAACTGAATTAAAAACCAACAAGAGAATGATACCAAATCTTTACTGAGGAAATTTTCATTTGTTAATGTGGTGGGGGAGGTAGGCTTTTTCCCTGCAAGGTAGAACAAGTAACTTGGATTTAATTTAAAATGATTAATGAGATTTTGTCAGGCTTCTTGACTTTACCACCACTGCAGTTTGTCAGGACAACAACCAGGGAAACCAGGACGCCGCTCTGTCGCCCAAAACCACTCTCCAGGGAAGAAATTAAATGGAGCAACTCGTGCCAGGTACAAGTCAATGGCATTGTCTCTCCAGTATTGACAGTTTAAAAGTCTAAATCAGAGAGATGTGTGTGTTTGGGGACACAGACCTAAGATATTGTTTCCAGTCTTTTTGCAAGTAGTTAATCACTTGTTAAAATTTTGTTATTGATATTTTGCAAAGGAAAGTATTTGAAGACAAAATCCTTATAAATATCCTCTCTCCCCCACTAATTAATTTTAAAAATTAAAATAAACAATTTCAGGATCTCATATTACCTTCTGTTTTATTTTTCTTTTGTTTTTTAGAATCGAAGCACTTGAACAGCAATATCATTTTTCACTTTTTAAAACAGTTTTGTATATAAGGATGACCTGATATTTAGTTGAGAATTTAAATTAATTTTGGGGACCACAATCTGACTGAATATGCTATTTTTTCTTATATATTTATGTTGAAATTACATGATCAACAAAAACCAAAGTGCTGAATATGGCTAAATATTATATAGTAAGAACAATATTAATTTGTGTTCTGTATTGGCATCATAAATTTTACATTATAAAATTGTTAGATTCATTATTTGTATTTAAGAATTAAATGTGTACCAGTATCTATCATGAATACCAATTATCAATACCCAGCACAATATCTATACTAAATCACATAAAATCATATAAATTATTATTTGTAGCAATCACCAATACCAACAGCAATGTTTATCAATTTAATTAATACTCTGTATCCAAAACTATCAGGCAAAAGGAATTTCTTCCAACAAAAGCACCATAAAAATATCTTCAGGTTATAATAAGTCTAAGGACTACTTCCACTGAAGTTTAACATGATGTACATTTACCAATTTTTATCAAAACAAAAATAATAAGCAAAAATTGCTTTTATACTGAACAATTTTAGAGTAGCTGTCTGTCCACTGAGTAGAGCGCCTTCTGCTGGGGCCGCATTTGGGGTGAACATCCATCCAGTGATGTGGCCTAGAAAAGCTTGTCAAGTTTGCTATTCTTATTGCTCAGACAAGGAAACAAAATAAAAGTAGGTGTGTGGTGTATTTTTTTTTTTTATTGATGCTTTGTGCAATTCATACATTATTTTCCAATTCAGTTCAGGCACATTTCCCTTTCCCTTCTCCCCCCACCCCCACCCCATCCCAGATCATGCATTCTGCCATAACTGTCCTGCATCTTTCTCTCATTTTTTTTTTTTTTCATTTTTAGCTATAAGTGATAATCCATGAGTACAAGCATCCTTCATGCAAAACCTATCTGCAGGCTGTTGTGCCCAAACACCTACAGCCCCACCATCCAGTGGGGGGTGACAGGTTGTTTGTTCAATCAAGTTGATCAAATGAGTGTCCAGACTACATTGCTGTAGTTTCACCATTCACCCCAATCGCAGCCCTTACATTCTACCACGCCCCCTCTTCCGCAGGTTGTTCCCTAGGCTTAGAAAAGGGGCACAGGTGGATGAGAGGTAAAACAGTCCACTCTCTCTGGAGCTGTTGACTTGGACTCTGGTCAATTCTGGCTGTTTCCTTTCATGGGCTGACAGTTTGTCCAGGAATAACCTTTCGATCCTACTAATGAAGAACAAGCAATTAGATATATAGGTATTTAAGCAGCACTAATAGTTATGGTAGGTTACTTTAGCATAGACACATGTTTGGATATGTTAATCCATGAATTACAATTTTCCCCCCTGTTAAATATGACAGGGTCTTACTGTGGCTTATAACATCTCCTAACCTGTAGAGGATGTAAGCTTGTGGCATCAGCCATGGGTTATTTCTCCAAGGGGAGAGCCAATAGCCAATTAGATTTGGGATATACAGGCACATGGCTGCCTCTGCTGCACAGTATTTCCAGGCAGGTGAGGTGTAGCTGGTGCTGACGGTGGAGTCTTGCTTGACTCAGGGAGACCCATATTTGCTTTATTGGTTTAGTGGCCTTTGGTAACACTCTCTGGCATTCCAGAGGCCATCTGTACACTTGCATGTGTGGTCTCAATACATCCCTCCCATGTTAACGTCAGGTCTTCGGCAGCAGGGTCTTATTGCCTCTCCTCCTGTAGGTATCCCAACTTAGAGGCAAGGAGCCCTTACCTTTTGTGGGGCCTTGGATCCCCTGGCCAACATCCACCTGGTAGAACAATCCATTGCTGATGTCAGAGCTCCTGTATTAATATATTTTGCCTGAGTGCATAGCCCTAGGACTTTAGTATTATATTTGGTTCTGAACAGAGAGTAATCCCTTCCACAGTTCCCATGTCTAGTAGTCAATTAAAGAAAGCAGTTTTACCGGTTTTATAAGAGATTACCTCTACAATAGTTGTCTCCAATTTACAGTTGGGGAGCGACCTCATCATTGTCATATTTCTCCTTGTTCTATGGGTGGGAAGGCAAGGAAGTCTCTCATATCAGAACCTTTGTGGCACCTAGAAGGTAAGTTTCATTAGGACTCATTATAACTAGTTGTTACATGTAGGATCCACAGAGGGGTTCGATGTTTATGGCAATCTGAGGCTTTTCTTCCTTTGAATGTTCAGACGGGTCAGCCTTTCCGTTGCCACTTTTTGGTACATCCTACTCAATGCAAACCTGTATCTTTTCTTTCTCAGCCGTTAAGTTGGTGACGTTTTGTCCTGTTGGAACAAACAAATCTTTTCCCATAGTTAGTTTTAAGATTTGAATTGCAAGGGTTTGATGAAAAGGTTTCATGTCTTTCTGTATCCCCCCCCCTTTTTTTTAGCGTATGAGTCTCCAGAAGACAGTTGTATTATACATGACTATAGGGTGGAGTCAAGGCACAGATTTCATCAAATTCACCCATGTTGTTTTGGGTGACTATATATGATTAACTTGGGAAGCAAACTTAATTTTTACGTTAAATCATCTTAAAGAGAATGCTACAAGGTGATACTGTACAACAGAGAAATTATAGAGAACATTTGTATGTGTCAATCCCAAAGTTCTTGCTCTACAGATTTTATGTAAAGCAAATGTGGGCAACAGCGAATTATATCTCCATTTAATTCAGATGCATTACCATTTTTATCAGATTCTGTAAACCAATGTTGTTTAATATACACATGTTTACTTTTACTTTTACTAAGTCCTAAAACACCATGTGTCCTGTAGACAGTGTCTAGGCGAAACTGGGTACTTGCTGAGCTCACGTCAATTAAATATGCCTTAATCGAATATACACCCGTGTCCCTCTCCCACCCATCCCCCCTTTCCAATTCACCATTTCAGTCCATTTTCTGATGCAGTCTTTCTGTTGTTCTTTTACTATGCCTCCCTCTCCATGAGAAATATTTATATCTGGGTTGTTGGTACTAGCATCCACATATGAGGGACACCATTTGTCGTTTGTTTTTCTGGGACTGTGTTACTTCACTTAACATAATGTCTTCCAGCTCCATCCATTTACCTGCAAATTTCATGATGTTGTCCCTCTTTACTGCTGCATAGTATTCCATTGTATACATGTACCACATTTTCTCTATCCACTCGTCAGTTGAAGGGCACCTGGGCTGGTTCCAGCTTTTTGCTATTGTGAACAGAGCTGCAATAAACATAGCTGTGCATGTATCTTTGCAGTAAGTTGTGTCTTGTGGGTATATACCCAGGAGTGGTATGACTGGGTCAAATGGAAGGCTCATTTTGAGTCTTCTAAGGGTTCTCCACACTGCTTTCCATAGTGGCTGTACAAGTTTACATTCCCACCAGCAATGGATGAGTGTTCCCCTTTCCCCACAACCTCTCCAGCACTTGGTATCATTCGTGTTCCTGATCCTAGCCAGTCTTATTGGAGTAAGGTGATATCTCAGAGTGGTTTTAATTTGCATTTCCTTAATTATCAGAGATGTTGAACACTTCTTAAGATGTTTCTCGGCCATCTCTAACTCCTCCTCTGTGAAGTCTCTATTCAGATCTTTGCTCCATCTTTTGAATGATTCATTTGTTTTCTTTCTTCTTTGTTTTTTGAGTAGCTTGTATACTCTGGAAATTAATGCTTTGTCAGATGTATCTGCTGTGAAGGTTTCCTCCCACTCTGTGGGTCTTCTCCTCACTTCCTTTATTGCTTCCTTTGATGTACAGAAGCTTTTGAGTTTAATGAGGTCCCATTTGTCAATTGTCGATCTTATTTCTTGTGCAGCTGCTGTCTGATTTAGGAAGTCTTTTCCTACACCTATGTCTTGTAGTCTGCTGCCAAGCTTCTCTTCTATCACCTCCAGAGTTTGGGGTTTCACATTGAGGTCTTTGGTCCATCTGGAGTTGACCTTTGTACAAGGTGAGAGGTAGGGGTTTAATTTCATTCTTCTACAAGTGGTGATCCAGTTTTGCCAACACCACTTGCTGAAGATGCTGTCTTTCCTCCATTGTGTATTCTTGGCCCCCTTGTCAAATATGAGGTGGCTGAAATTGTATGAGCTCAGGTTTGGATCTTCAGTTTTATTCCATTGGTCAACTGGTCTGTTTTTGTGCCAGTACCAAGCTGTTTTTATGACTATAGCCCTGTAGTATAGTTTGATGTCTGGTATAGCGATCCCCCCTGTATTGCTCTTTTCACTCAGGATTGCTTTGGCTATTCGGGGTCTTTTGTTTTTCCAAATGAAATTGAGGATTTTTTTTTCCAAGCCTGTGAAGAAACTCTTGGGGATTTTGATTGGGATTGCATTAAATCTGTACACTAGTTTGGGTAGGATGGACATTTTTACTATATTTATTTTCCCAATCCATGAGCATGGGAGGTTTGTCCATCTTCTGATGTCTTCCTCAATTTCCTTTTTCAGGGGTTTAAAATTTTTGTTGTAGAGATCCTTGGTGTCTTTGGTTAGGTTTGTTCCTAGGTATCTTATTGTTTTTGAGGCTATTGTGAGTGGGAAGGTCTCCTTGTAGTCCTTCTTCAGTTGCTTGTTGTTGGTGTAAAGAAAGGCTACTGATTTTTCTAGATTTATTTTGTGTGTGTTGTATTAACAGCATACTACTCATTGCTCTGCAAGGAGTTTCTTCCAAAGCGATGTCATAATGTTGAGAACCTCAAATATTTTATTGTACTTCTAAAATCCTCAAAAATCATATGCTCTGGGCTGGAGAGGTGGCCTAGCGGTTAAGAGCTCTGACCGCTCTTACAAAGGACCTGGGTTCGATCTCCAGCTCCCACATGGCGGCCGAGAACCGTCCGAAACTCCAATTCCAGGAGAACTCCAGCTCCAGGGGAATCCGACGCCCTCTTCTGACCTCCGTGGCATTGCACGACCCGGGTGCACAGACCTGCATGCAGACAGTACATTCATACACATACAGAAATAAATGAAAAAAAAAATTTTTAATCATATGCTCTGTTTTAAATGTATATGAATTTTATTTTTGGTCTTTTTGAGAAGGGATCTCCCTGTAGCCCCAGCTTGCCTGGAACTCACTATGTAGACGAGGCTGGTCTTGAACTCACAGAGATCTGCCTGCCTCAGCCTTCTGAGTTCTGAGGTTAAAGATGTGATTCAGTGTATACAAATTTTATTATTTCATAATTCATTTTTTATCATTTAGAATTACATGTTATTTCTGAAAAAATGAACTGCGGAATCCAGTCATGTTTAGAAAGGTATGACAGATATTCCTCCTACTTCCATTTGGAGATTTTTTATGTTTCTGCAAATATTTGAAATATTATGTATTTCTCTCTTTCCCTTAGTCCATCTTAGATTTTTCCAGAATATCCGTCCAACACATATTATTGTCATAGTTAATAATAAACTGGAGAATGTTTTTAAATTTTTGAGTGGGACCAAGCTCATACCTGACTAGGTAAAATTCGGTGCTTTGTAATGGCCGTCCCAAGGGAGCACTCTTCACCATGACGGATTTGTGTTGCTTCTAGGTCTGGCTCTCAGCCTCAGAAATCTGGTTTTGTCAACACATCTCAAGCAAATACACTTTTTTGCAACATTGACTTTAAATCCAGAACAATAGGAAATGTCAGAGAGAACATACTGATCAGTACATTCTGTCTCTTTACTTAGGCAACATTCCAAAGTTGTTTGTGATCACTGAATCAGAGCAATGTGATTTACCTCAACTTAACTTTATGTTTGTTTCAAACACAATAGTCAAATGCATTTCTTGGACTATTTTACAAATTCAAAAAGTTGGTAGCTAAAATCCCTTTTCAGAGACATTACCAGCATTTTCTTCTGTGGTTATTTTTTTCCATGAAATGAACTTTTATTTCATAAAGAAGCAAATTTTAATTCAACCATACTTAACTGTAGATTTCCTTTAAATCAGCAAGTTAAGGAAAGAAGAAATACTATTGCCTTTATGGAAAAGTTAAGGAAGATTTCATTGAAAAGGATAAGCAATAACATAAAGAAATTGACATAAACAACCTGAATTATTTCTTATGACATTTGATGTGGAATTGCTAATTACTGTAGCCCCCTCTATGACACCATCCCTGGCCAGGTGGGTCTGGGATGTGTAAGAAATGTGTCTATTAAACAAGGTCGCTCCACGGACTCTGCTTCAGTTCCTGCCTCCAGGATTCCTGGTTTCCCTATGATGGACTGTAACCTGAGGTGTATAACAAGGAATAAACCATTTCCTCCCAAAGTTGGTTTTGGTTTGGGTCTTTTATCCCAGCACTAGAAAGCAAACAAGGACATCATGCATTTGATGGTGGTTGGACAAAAAGATGAAGATGCTAGTGTGTACTCCAAATGGATCAAAAGTATTGTCATCAGAACGAGAGCAGGACTGAAGGCCAAGGTTTCTTGGGCAAAGTGCAGAGAGGATAATTATGTATGCCTGATAAACAGATTGTAAATCTGTAATCTAGTATGCAGGTGGAAGATAAAAGTAACATCCTGAGGGAGTGCTCTACTTGGGCTAGAAGGAGAAATTACATGGATAGCTGCATTTTGTGTGTGTGTGTGTGCACGTGTGTGTGTGTGTGTGCACGTGTGTGTGTGTGTGTGCACGTGTGTGTGTGTGTGTGTGTGTATGTGTAGAGACTGACAGGGTCATTGGCACAGCACAATTCACTGTGAATAGGTCTAAAGTATTTGTTGAATGAGCAAAATTGATTTTCAAAAGTAAGCCTTTTATTAATGTGACTTGAATATAAAAAGATAGCATCCTGGTATGAATTTAAAGAATCTTGGGAACTGAGAAGATGGTTTAATGGGTAAAAGCAATAATTGCACAAGCCTGGGGACCAAAGTTCAGTCCCCCAAATCCATCAAAAAAAGCCAGATGTAATGACCATACCTATCATTTCAGTACTCCTACACTGAGATGGAAGGTAGAAATGGAAAAAGTGTGTAGATCACTAGTATGCAAGGTAGCAAAAATAACAACAATCTGGGAGATGAGATCCAACTACCCAAAATTATCCTCTGACTTCAAGGAGTTCACAGTGGAACATGAATGGCCACATTCACATATACACGTATACATGTATGCATACACTCAGATTATATAATAGATAGATAGGTGATAGATAATAGATGATAGATAGATAGATAGATAGATAGATGATAGATAAATTGATAGATAGATTATATGATACATAGATGATAGATAATAGGTAATAGATGGTAGATGATGATAGATAATAGATGATAGTTAGATGATAGATGATAGATAGATAGATGATAGATACATAAATGATAAATAGATGATAGATGAGATAGGTAGATAATAGATGAGCTAGATAGATTGATAGATAAATAGATAGATGATAGATAGATTATATGATAGATGATAGGTGATAGATGAGATAGATAATAGATGAGCTAGCTAGATAAATAGATAATAGATGAAATAGATAGATAGATGATAAATAGATAGATGATAGATGATAGATGAGATAGATAGATAATAGATGAGCTAGCTAACTAGATAGATAATAAATAAGAGAGATAAATAGATGATAGATGAGATAGATAATAGATGAGATAGATACATAAATAGATAGATGACATTTTTACAAACATCTTTCACAAAATTATACAAAACTCAATAACCTAGCTACTCCATTCAGGAAAGATTCCTCTTGCCGGTCTCCATTCTCATCAGGTGTTCTATTATCAGATATTCTATTATTACTTCACAGTAGGGCAACACATATAGTGATAATGTGCTGCATATTTCAAAAAGATTTTTTAAAAGATTGAAGAACGTGTTTTGAATGTTTTCATCGTAAACAAATGATGAGTGATTGCGGAGAACATAGAAACATTACATGGCAATTCATTAATATGTATATTTTTAAATGCCTGTAATCCTAACACTTTTGAGGTAGATCAGGAAGATCAGAAGCTCAAGGTTATCCTCAGCTACAAAGTGAGTTCTAGGCCAGCCCTAGGGCTAGGACTATATGAGACTCTGTCCCGGGGGCGGGGGGGGGGAGCAAAAAGCACACCCCCCCCCCAAGAAGCTAAGGTATAGTTCAGTGACAGATCATTTGTGCTTGGGATGTGCAAGCCTACACACTCAGCACCACATAAATTGAAGGTTTTAAACTTCAGTTGTGCTCTCCAATGCTCTTAGCTGTGGGCCGTCTCCTGTGGGCAGTCTGCTCGCCCTACCAGGCAACACACCCTTAACCAAAACTGACTGCCGCTCCCAGCAGCTTTCTATGACCAATTCCTTCAGCTAGGGTTGGCTGAGGATTCTTGCCCACCTCCCCCCTCTATGCTGGGCTTTTGTCTGGTTTGGGCTTTCTAGGTCTTAAAAAAAGTAGAGGATGTGAAGTGAGGAGGAAGATGGGGGTATATAAGAGAAAAGATGGGGAAGGAACCAGAATATAACAAAAAAATAAACTGTATGAAATTCTCAAAGAATCGATAAAGTGTTATTTTAAATTCTTTAATAAAAGGAACAGGTAAGGTGTACATGACACATACCTGTATTTCAGCACTTAGTGGGTGGAGGAGAATCAGGAGTTCAAATTCATCCTTAACTATATATCAAGTTCAATGCCAGCCTGTGCTACAAGAAAAAAAAAACGGCAAGTAGTCACTTTTAGTGAACAGATCATAATTTATTTTATAGCTGGAGCACTCAAAACAAACTATACTAGCCACAATTAAAATGTCCAGTGATGACTATGACATGCCAGTACAACTTCCACACCCAGCCTAACTCCCAGCCTGCAAATGCTCAGAGACCTTGGAAATTCTGAGATTTATAGTTAGATTTGTCCCATTGCCCTTGACTTCTTCACCAAAGTGTTGTCACTTAAACAGTCATATACCTAAAGGACCCAAATCTAAAAAGGAGAGGTATAGTTTAATAATATTGTTCTGTGTAAAGATGTTGTTTCCAAGTGAACATGCTTTTTTCCTAAGGACATAAGAGATTTGTCTTTTGGTTGTGGTGCTAGGGATCAAACTCAAAGCCTAGTGTCAGGTGTATTGGCACACACCTGTAATTCCAGCACTCTAGAGGCTGAGGCAAGGGATCTCATGAGTTTGAGGCCAGCTTGTGTAGAATGAGACCAGTTTCGGGGGTGGGGGGAGGTTGATGTCTCTTCCGTCGTCACTATCTCAGAATGAGGAAACACCTCCCTGGGGTTGTAGCAATAGGTCTTGAGTTCCCCTGGACATGCCTCCACTTCCTCTCTCTGCCTTTGGTTCTCTAAGTTTTTCCTCAAAGTCTCCGAATGCAAATCAACCAGACATTTCTAGGTGCCCAACATTGCTAATATGTCAAACAGACCCACACTCAGATCAGGACCACCCCAGTACTCCTCACCCTGTCCACCAGGCACCTGCCTCATAATTGGAATTTATTGTCTAAACCAGGACACTTTTGAGAGTGTTAAAATGCTAGACCAGATGGTACTTCAGCACAACAGGCATAAATTAAGGATGCATGGTCACCTTACTCATGACTGTAATACAATGTGATAAATGCAACAATAAAAGGTTAAACACTTTG
The DNA here is from genome assembly GCA_009823505.1 of Rhizomys pruinosus. Taxonomy (NCBI): domain Eukaryota; kingdom Metazoa; phylum Chordata; class Mammalia; order Rodentia; family Spalacidae; genus Rhizomys; species Rhizomys pruinosus. Next base: position 2,353,117 of record VZQC01000152.1, on the reverse strand, counting down.
TCGTAGAGGCATTTTGTATTTCATGCACCAAAGGCTCCAGATTTGTTTCCAATCAAAAACATCTCTAAATTGTTTTCCAGTTGGCATCCATGATAGAAACCATCCTGTATGATGCCTCATAGCAGAGGCCTGGCTTTGGGAGGAAACGCTCACTTGATATTCGGGGAAATGTTTGTTTTTTAAGTCAGATTACTTGTAAGGGAGCTCATTTTTCAGTTTAGTCATTACAATAGGAGTCTCAGAAATATCATACTTAATTGATAATAATGATGATGAATAAGAATTATAGATAGCATTTACTCTTTTATTGTACTTATTCTGCTAAAAGCTTTTAATCCTTATTTAATTTGGCCTTTTCAAGATTCTCTAACTAGTTGTAAATTTATTTCTTTGAAAGACAATGCAAAGACTCTGTTTTTTTTCCTCATAAGCAAACAACAATCTGGTGATGATTCCATGAAAATTGTGATCTGCTTTAAAATCAGTTACAGTGGCAAACTTGAGAGTAAGAAATGGAAGTCAGGTACTTTTTTGTTTAAAGTGCCATGTAGTACAATATCAACTTTTGTTAACAACACTATTTGAGTTATATTTCAATGATGCACCTAATTTCACAAGATGATTGTATATAGTCTATAAAAGATAATTCAAATAGCTATTCAGTAAAATAGTTATGACTGGGCAAGGTGAAGGACACCTGTAATTCTAGCACTAGAGAGGGTGAGACAAGTGGTAATGAGCTCAAGAGCAACATAGGCTACTTAGCAAGATCATATAGAAGGAGGAAAAGGGGGAAGAGGAAGGGAAAAGGAGGAAATAGTTGTTGTGAGACTGAGAATATAGCTTAGTGGTAGAGTGCTTGTCTGGCCATCTGTAAGATATGTGAGGCTTTGAGTTTGGTCCCTAGCACCACAACCAAAAGACAAACCTCTTATGTCCTTAGGAAAAAAGCGTGTTTACTTGGAAACAACATCTTTACACAGAACAATATTATTCAACTATACCTCTCCTTTTTAGATTTAAAGAATATTCAACTAGAAGCAAAGATCTCATCTTCATATGGTCAATGCACAAGAAAATCTCAGACTCTGCATTTAAATGATTGTGAATAACTCTACGTCTTGTATATACCATGTGTTATATACATGTTAAAGAGGAGAGTTATTTTTATCTCTGTGACAGATATAATGATGAATAAAGGCTAGTTTCATTAGAGAAAAATATCTCAGTTCTGTTCCAGAGAAAATGCCTAAATGAAGCAATTGTAGTTTCCCCCATATAAGGTGAAGTCTTGAATATGTGAATGTTTGCATGTATGTATCTATTGGTACCTGTATTTACTTGTCCATGTTAATATTATTTTTATTTTGCCAAACTTTTTTCTTTTTTAAATTTATTTTTATAAACTATTTCCATACATCATACATCATTTCTCATATTATTCTTAAAATGCTAGTTATGAACATTAGCACCCTAGATTAATAGACTGAAGTGTGATAACTAAATATATCTATGTAAATTTGAATAAAATTGACCCACATCTTGGTAGTCTCTGTCCAAAGCCAGATATTCAGATCCTTACCATGATCTGTACATCTGAGATACAGAGAAATGTGGGGAAGGAAAATAGATAAATTTCTTAACATTAAGCTTAGGGACCTTGTAGGCAGGCCTGGAAGGAACACAGCTGGCTCTCTTCCTTTCTAGAACAGATGAATGCCTAACAAAGAATGCTTTGTAAAATTGGATACTTGATATATTCTCACCATTGGCTATTAACTGTATTTCTCTAGAGGACGCACTTGCAACAAAATGTACTAGAAATTTTCACTGGTCTCTGCACCAAATTTTGCTCTGCAGAAAATGATCCGTTTCGTCCACTTTGCCACCTACTGGATATGCTAAGAACTACAGGATTTTCTCCTTATGATGATTGGTTTCTTACTTGCCAGACACAGTTGCCCTCTACTCTCATAGGTATTCCTAGAATACTGCCTGAGAGTTAGCAACAAGTAAGTTGTTATATGAATAATGTATGGTTATTGGAGGCATGCTTCATTTAAAGAGGATTGCGATGGGGAAATGTAATTGAAAATATAGTCTTAAAGTGATATTAACAAAAATGTGTTTCCTAACTGAAAGGGAAATTCTGAGCTGTTTCAAAAGTAAATGGTGAGTTCTATATTGTCTTGCTAGAGATGAAGCAATATAACTTGTCAGGAAGGGGGAAATCTGATAATCCAGATTACTTAAAGAGAGTTTATTTCTCTTTGATCCCAGTTGCCCAAAATAAAACTGTCTAAGTTACCCTGGGAAAACTGTCACCCCCTCCTTTTTTTTTGAGACAGGGTCTCACTATAGCCCCAGCTGGCCTGAAATTCATCCTGTAGATCAGGCTGGCCTTTAGCTCACAGAGACCCGCCAGCCTCTGCATCCCAAGTGCTAGTATTAAAGGCACGTGCCACCAAGCCCAGCTTAAAGATGGTTCTTAGCCACCATATGGGTGCTGGGAATCAAACCCAGGTCCTTTGCCAGAGCAGTTGGTGCTCTTAACCACTGAGCCATCTCTCCAGCCCCAACCCTTTCATTTTGGGGGATAGAGTCTTTCTATAGCCCTGAACTCATGATTCACAATCCTTCTGTCTCTTCTCACAGAGGGCTGGGAATACAGAGTAAAACTCCTTGCTAAATTTAATCTTTTTAAAGACCATATATGAATATGAATGGACATTTTTCTTTTTACCTTTTGAAAATAATATTTTTTGTTTCATCAACAAGCCTGCACTATGAATGACAAAGGAAATCGAAATTATGGTGCATGCCCATAATCCTAGCACTCAAAAGACTCAGGGTGAGGCAAGAGGAACTGAGGTTCGAGGCCAGTCTAGAGTACATAGTGAATTCCAGAATAGCCTGGGATACCTAGAAAGACTCTTTCCCAAAACAAAACAAAAATGAAATGAAACTAATATAATAAGACAAAACAAACACCAAAAAGGCAAATGACAATTAAACTTAAAAAAATATTGAACTTTTGTGCATTATATACAACCTTTCCCAATCAAATTTAGACATGTTTCCCCTTCCATGCCCCCACCCCACCAGAGTTCATGCATTCTGCCATACATGTTAAGTCCTGCTTGCCTCTTTTTCTTAGTCTTTTTTAACTTTTTCAATGTAGAAGTTTACTTTTTGGTCAGGTCTTTGAACAAATCATTTGTTGTTGTTGTTGTTCCTTTTAATTTTATATTACTCCAAAATATGCATATATACACTCCACACATATACCAAAATGACAGAGTATATAAGGATTTGCTACTATGATTCACAAATGAGAGATATCATAAGTCATTTGTTTTTCTGTGGCTGTCTTACTTCATTTAGCATAACAGCTAAATGAAGTAGTTCCATCCATTTACCTGCAAATTTCATGATGTCTTCTTTCTTTACCACTACGTAGAACTCCATTGTGTACATGTACCACATTTTCATTGTCCATTCATCAGTTGAGGGACACTTGAGTTGCTTCCAGCTCTTTGCTATTATACTTTTAAGTAGACTACTCTATTTTTGAGACTCTAATAGATTTTTGAGACTTTTACTCTAATAGATTTTTGAGACTTTTTTTGAATATATTAAAAAAACAATATATTCAAACTCTGTAATTTACACTTGAAATTGTTGGGTAATCTACCTCCAATTTCTTTTGCAGAATTTTTCCCATTCTAAAATCAGCAAAAACTGCATGTCAGTAGTGCCTTAAAAGAATCTACTCTTCCTGTTTTCACATCAATTTAAAACTAGATTGACAATTTCATAGTATAATAATACATTGTTGAGATACTAATCTTATTTTTATGAGCTAAAACGGTTTGGTTTTATTCTTTTATTTATTTATTTATTTATTTATTTATTTATTACTTTTAAAAAATTAAGTGTATGTGTGCAGTATTAGTAGAGGCCAAAAGAGGGAGCTGGATCCCCTGGAGCTGGAGTTAAATGCACAGGTGTGTCCACAGAGTCTGTGCTGTGAATGCAAATTTCTTTGTGCTCTTAAACACTGAGCCATCGCTTCAGCCCTTCCATTCATTATATAAAACTCATTTGTATTGCTTACAATTAAAACTCTCCTCAGAGTTCATAGTTTTGAACAAAGCATACCATTACAAATAATTATTAAATCTAAGGGGAAAATTGATTTTATTTTAGTGGAGTCAATGGACAATATGACCGTGCTTGGGTTGCCAACAAATCCAAACTTTTAAATGCCAGTTGTGAAGAGGTTAAGCAATTTTAAAGATGAGAAAATCATGGTCTGGGGGAGAAAAATATATATTCCACTTCAATGTGTAGCTAAAGCTGACCTTAACTTTTCAATTCTCCTGCCTCAGGAGGAATTAGGATTACAGGCATTCACCAAAACTTGGAGCTTAAAATATATCAATGAAAATATGCAGTTTTCAACTGGAAATGGTGGCATGCGCCTTCAATCCTAGCACTTGGGAGGCAGAGGCAGGTGGATCTTTGTGAGTTCAAGGTCAGCCTGGTCTACAGAGTGAGTTCCAGGACAGCTGGGGCTATAGGGAGACCCTGTCTCCAAAAGAAAAAAAAAAAAAAAAAAAAAAAAAAAAAAAGAAAGAAAGAAAGAAAAGAAAATATGCAGTCTTCAAAATGGAGGTTTTAATACAATTGCATTCCAATTCAGTTTTTGCCCCTCTGAAATAAAAAGAAGTTCAAATAATATTCCCACAAGTACTATAATTTCATAAAAATATATCCTTGTGATTGAATATAGCATTAATATGCACATACAAAATAGTATATACATGAAAGCCAGTTTAGAATAACATTTTAATTATATTTTACCATATGTGAAATTTGTTTTCTCAACTGGATTCCCAGGTCAAGGTCTACAGCATTTATTTGAACCAGTTACATATCTCATTTTCATAAGGGTCCCAGGAGGCAATAGTCATACATTGTTATTTCAGCCTTCACAAAAGCAATACGTTACAGAACACAGGGCCATAACAGACAACACAGAACAGTCACAATTTCAGTTCGCGTTACATTGACAAGATGCTTTCAGGTAAGAGATTAAAACATTACTTTCCTTTTATTAGGCAGGTGACCATTTTAATGAAATAAGTGGATTATTCTAGCTTCACTAGGGATAGGAAATTTAGAGTGTGTGTTACTAGAATTTCTAGGAATAAAGCTCTATAATCCTAACATTAATAGTTACTATAAAATCTACTTACTATATGTGGTAGTCTAATCAAAGTGTTAAATACACATTTTTCAAAAATCTTAAATAAAAGGGAGGTGATTTTCCTGGGCTCAGAAGTCTTGCCTTTGAACCTCAACAATGTAGTGGGACTTACATTTGCTCCACCACAACCACTATGCACTATTTTACTTGTTCATCTCACAGAGGCAACATATGTCAACTTAAAACTATATAAGAATTTCAAAATTAATTTATCATGCCTAGTGTGCACAACTTATGTGGAAAAATGGTGAGAATAATCAGAAGATCCACAAATGAAAACTATGAAAGTCAGCAAATGACAACCCAACAAACACAATCTCCAAAGCTACAGAAAGACTTTCAAATAGTTAATTCCTTTAGATTTTAGATGATGACTTTCTTTATTACATGGGTCTCTTAAAAAGCAAATATTTTGCTACAGAATAGGAAACTTTTAAGTGAATTACATTTCATAAAAGTACAATATGTATAAATGACAGCATTCTATAGTAAGACTTGAAATGCATTTATGAATTACCAGGAAGATTACAGTCACATTTTTCTTGTAATGTTTAATGATTCCTTTTGAATGTACATTTATTACTTCCCCCATTTATGACTGAAAATTAAGAAGAAAAAGTTACTTAGTCTAGAATTACCTATTCTTTCTTGCTTAGATTAGAATGAACTCATATCAGAAAATGAACTGTGAAAAATTTCTAAAATATAACCTTATTTTTATTGTTTTGTATACTCTCCCAGGCAGTTCAAAGCACAGTTTCAAAATAACATGTTTAAAATCCAAATGTACTATTGGTTATAATTTGATAAGGAAGTGGTAATTTTTCTACAAAGTAAAATTGATTAGCCAAATGTCATTGATGCAGAAAAACTGTGAAACAACAGAGAACTAATAACTAAATATACGTTATTAATTGTAGCTGCACTAGTAAAATTTATTAGAGCCCCTTGGATTTAGTCATTTAAATGGCATGTGCCTGCACATCCATGATTTTTTCTTTCATATCAACAGTGTTCTGGCACATGGCTAACATAAGCCATACATTAAATGATGCCAACATTAAAAGTAATAGTGCCAGAGATTCCAAGCCATCAAAATCACTTTGGCTTTAACACATTTGGAGTGATACTTAGAAAAACAGAGGTTTGGGGGCTGGGGGGAAAGCACAGCCTTTAAAGGCTGAGGCTAAGAACCTCAAAAAAGAAATGCAGAGGTTTGCCTCCTCTGAGCTCTGTTCTACATGGCCTTTGAGCACTCCTTAGAATTCCTTGTGACTTTTACCAGAACCAACCCTTTGGAGAGTGGGATAAAAGGTCTTCTCCAACAGTCTCCTGGGCTTCCAGGAGAGAGGCTGGATGTGATAAAAGCAAAAGGCAGCCTGCTCAAGTGCTGAGGCCAAGCTAAATTCCTCTATGGTTCCAGGACCTTATCTAGCTAGGCCCCTGGACCTTCCATCAGCATATATGTGAGTCTTCCTGCGGCAGGGATCAGGACCAGGGTCTGGAGGCTTTCCCTGAATCTCAGAACAGCTGGTCCTGCTGTCTCTGGTGCCAGGCCAGCAATTTAGCCTAGGGGAAGGATACTCAATGACAAAGTTGGAAGTCAAGTCATGACTTGTAAAAAAGATAGCACCCTCTGCCTCTGTTTCCAGGGAAATACTTTCTTCAATGGGGGTGACTGGCTAGTTCAAATGTTTGGAGTATTCCTTAGCTGTGCATTTTTCTTTGAAGATAATTATAAAACTAATTTTTGAAATTATGGACTGAGAAGTAGACCGGAAGTCACTTGGAAGCATCAAATTAGCTTCCCTCCCACCCTGTGTGTTAGAGGTCCAGTGGCGGAAATTTGCCTGTGTGCTAGCACAGGCAGGCCTACCCCACCAGCGGTTCCTCTTGTCCTTCCGCAGAACTGGCGCGGTTGCTGCTAGGAGGATAAAGAAGCAGCCTTCCTAAAACTGTGAAAGGTGAGGGCAAAATGCGCTTCAGGATCTGTTGCTTTAAAAAACAAAGTATTTGTAGCCGCATTCAACCAGTATTGCTGCTTCTTTGAGAGCCCAGTTTGGCCGCTTACCTGGCATAGGGACCAAGCTACAGCCTCCGCTGGGCTCTGCAGGAGGACTCATCTTAAAATAAAGGAGGAGGGACACTTCTCTCAAGACAAACGCGCGCCAGGCTCCCACAGCCTGGGCGATTCTAGTTCTACTCCAGGGCAGGTGGTTCCCACAGCCTGTGGGAACTGTGAGCAGCGGTGTTCAGCCCACGGAGCTCTGCCAAGCACACAGCTCCTGGATGCCCGCGAACGCTAAAGCCCTGCAGGCGGGGTGGAAGCTGACGTGCTCACAGGGTTTCCAAAATGAATCCAATAAAGTGGAAGACGTGAAATCCCTGAGCACCTAGGGACTGGAGTATATATGTCTTCTGGTCTGAGCGTTAACTCCGGTTCTGGTCTGAGCGTTAACTCCGGCGCGGTTCCCAGCATCTTACCAAACCAAGTTTGCAGTGCCTCTGTCACTCACTGTTGGCACAGACTGTGGATGCAGAGTCCTGGGGCTCCTCCGGACCGCGTCACCGCGTTAATGCTGGAGCTCCAGGAACCACATCCCAGACCGAATATTTATCCCCAATATTTTCACCGACAGAGACACGGAAAGAATACTGCGGGGGGTAGGGGTGGGGGGTAAACCACATATTCTTGTCTGCTTGTGGTGGCTTAATTATTGTCTTATAATCAAAGAATGCAAGAGCTCATTAACGGTCTCATATGGCTCAAGGAGAAAGCCGAGCTCTTTGAGGTTAAAGTGACACCGTCAAAGTTACACAACGTTCTGTCTAATTTTAAAAACTGTCTGGTCCCTTCCACCGACCTTCCTCAAAGATTCACCAAGTTTGGAGACAACAAGAGCAGAGCAACCCGGTAAAGGATTGACCATTTGCTTTCAGTGCCATTCGTCAGTGTAATTTCAGTATGATAATTTCCAGGCGGGACACCTGGAGCGTACCTCGAGACGCCATTATCATTCTAACTCACAAAGTGAGATAAGAGAGATCTTGGCCTGAGGAGGCCAGTTCTGGGGCTGTGGTTTACTCTCACCGTACCAAATCAGTGGGGAACTGTTGGCTCTGGAGAGAGGGGATCTTGTATCTTGCCAGGGAAATAGTCAGACATTGGACTTTCACCTTCCCTTCCCGGGAGCTATAGGCAAAGGGAACTGGTTTTTCTCTAGCCATCTCTCCCAGGAGGCGGGCACTAGGCGCTTTATGTTACTGAGATTATTTCTCATTATAATATTAATTGCTTTAACCCTCACTCTCTCTTTCTGTCTCTTCCACTCTCTGGCCCAATGCAAATTCCAGCCATTTCAGATCCTGTTCATCCCCGCAGTTCTGTAGATGTGTTTTGATCTAGAAGAGAAAGTTTTTAGCCTTCAAATAATTTATTTGGCAAAATTGTGGTGTTAAGTCCCCCTCCCCTTTTATCTCATTCTAACCCCCTTCCTCCCTCCCTCCCTTCCTTTCTCCCATTCTCCCTCTTTCCCTTTCTTTTTTTGTCCCCCTTTCTTGAGCAGAAAAGAGAGAAACCTCAACCTTCAACTGTCAACTATTTTCCAAACACCAGATAATGTTCCCCAGGACTCGGTAGTAATGTGACCTTTCTGTTTTCAGATGTGTTTTCTAACATCTAATCGTTTGTTTGTTATGTCTCTCCTCGTGGAATAAGGAAAGCTGGGGGAAGGGCTTAGGAAAGTCCAGGCTGATTTTTATTCGCTCCTCAGAATACTCAAAGCGTTTTTATTTTTATTTCCAGGAAGGTCTTGGGGAGAGGATCCCCAATACTTGTTCAGAAAAGGAATTAGCAATCAACATACCCAAATAAGGACATCTTAAACAGATTAAAAAAAAAAAAACTGTTGCAGGAGGGGAACTTCTGGGGTGTCAATCCCCTTTATCCTGATTTCTAAGTAGTTTCGTGAGAAGTATTCTGAATATATGCTTATATATTATGTCGTGATATAATTTATCATGCTTTTCAATTTTGAATCATTCCCTCTTATGGGTACATTTGTTTGGCACGATTTAGGATTTGAGAAATAGGACCCCTCTATTGTGCAAACTATCTTCCCAAACTGTCATTTCTAAACATTGAAAACAAATGTTTATCAAGTTGCACCTATAAACTTATCTACCAATAGTTTCTAAATAAGAAGCTCTGAATCAGATTGAAAAGTACACTTAGTTGTTCAGAAACAAGCATAAACAATGCATCACCTTGTCTAACACAAGTAAAATATTACGTATGCAAACAGAGTTTAAATCTTGTTTTTAGAAACGTATAAATAAAAAGCTATTTGGTTGATATATATGTATAACTTTCATACTTTAAAACGTATTTAACTGTGAGAGTAACTCCTATTGAAAACTTCCTATTCCGAATGAAAACTTTAAAAAGACACCTGAAAGTTGCTGATTTTAAACTTTTCTTTTCCTCCATAAATTACTATTAGGCTGCTCTCATGGTTACTAGGCATTTCGACAACTAGATTGTTTTCCTCATTTAAGCCACAGTTTTTATTGTATCAACCCCGCTGGCGACCCACCGCAAGCTTCTCCAATCTCTCCTCTTTTCTCTCATCACCTCCTTCCAAATCACCCCAACATTTTTTCCTACCCCACCGAACTTAAATCGTGATTCCTAGTGGAGGAAACTATTTCCTGACGGTTCGCTTTATTGCTGCGCTTTCCCCTCCTCTCCCTCGCTGGCCTTAATGGACACTTTATCGCCCTAGAGCGGTCGCAAAGTCCGCACTGCCCACATGGAGGCTTCGCTTCTCCTTCCCTTTATAGGCCCTTCCGCGGTTTTATGACAGGTTGCTCTGGTTGGAATGTTTATAGATAATAAACAACTAATCCATTTCTAGCCTAATGAATTTCCCCACCCGTGTACCCGTTTAGGGCCCTAACTAGCTCAAGGATCAAGCTGAGCCGCAGGCAGGGGGTGGCGGGGGTGGGGTGGGGTGTCACGCTCCCCAGCATCTCTGCTGCATAAAATCAAAGCCTGGAGCCCAAGTCAGAGGACACGTACTTCCCTTTTCCCAGGCCTTCTTCCCCGAGTCCTCCCCTGTCTTCTTTGGGCTCTGCCCCACCCTCTCTTCTCGTTACTGGTCCTAAGGATCAAATTCCAAAATGCTCTTCTAGGAGTCCAACTGAGATGGCGATCCTTGAACCGGCGTGAAGGAAGTGAGAGGGCGAAGCTCCGGTCCCCAGCCCTCCTGCCAAGACACCACACAGGAGGCTAGGCTAGCGCCGGCGGCTGCTGCATTTTCAGCTTTGGTACAACCAGCTTTCCCAGGCTTGCGCAGAACAAAGCTGAGGTGTCTGTCAGTTTGGTGCGGGAAGCTTTCTAGTGCCCAGAAGCCGGAAGGAAGAGTTTTTGGATGGGAGGTATGGTAGTCAGTGCGAATTGCATCATCTAGTTAACACTCAGATTCCTGTCTGAAATGAAAAGAAAACTGCATTTTCTAATTCCCAAAGCGATCTGGAAAACGCAGAGGATCTGCCAAAAACCATTTCGAGAACAGAAGAGACCAACGCCTTGGAGAGATGCTTTTATACATATTATGGCAGCTGCACACATCAGTAGCTGGGCCAGAGAGTGTGATGATAGTGACTGAGGCCGCCTAAGGGCCTTGGGGAAAACCAACCCTGGAGTTTCCCACTGTGCTGCACTTTGGGGACCCCACTGTCCAGACTGTGGGCTACCAGAGAGCATCCCTGTTTGCCTAGACTTAGGCATCCCTTTCTTTAGCACCTAAAAGTGGGGGTAGAATTGGAGTGGAAGCTGCAAGTCTCAGATGAATAATACTCCCTCCGCCGCAGCTTCCCAAACCCATGGAACAGCTGTGCTTTGAATCTCCAGAGAGATCTTCTTTCTTCAGACAGGAGTTTGAAAGTTCTGCAGTTTCCCGTTTATAAATTCAGCATTTGAAAACTAATGTTTGTGCCACCTTCCAACTGACCTCCTGTCTCCTCTGCATCTCCTCTCTCTGAGAATCTAAGGAAGAATCCTTAGAAGCGGCCTGGAGCACCCACCCACATATGGCTTTGCTTCTCTTGACAGTAAGGAGAAGTTGAAAATGTTAGGGCAGCATTGATTTTCCTACGTGGCCAGTTTTTCCAAAACAGGAAGCAAAGAAGAGTGAAAATGTCTTCTTTCTTTCACTTTTCCCATTGTGTGGCAGGATTCTGACATCTTATTATTCAATTTACTGATACATGTTCAGTGCTTCCCATTTGGGGCTTTGGAGACACAACTGTTGAGAGGGAGAGGGAGAGGGAGAGGGAGAGGGAGAGAGAGAGAGAGAGAGAGAGAGAGAGAGAGAGAGAGAGAGAGAGAGAGAGAAGAGAGATTGAGATTCTCCTACCAGCTGCTGCTTTAGGCAAGTGGATCAGGTCTATATCAAGACTCATTTGGGGCTGGCACTCAGAGAATGTAATTTTTAAGAGAAGCATTAGTTAGACACAATCCTAGCCACTGGCCGAAGCTACTCTCTCCTCACCTAAGAGCTTTAACTGTGCAGTTTAAATTATTCCTTCTCTCTCTCCTTTCTATATAGTACAACTGGTGTTCTTAGTATCAGATAACACCACCTTTCACTCTTTTTTCTTTCCCAGAGCCCCCTTTCACCTGCAGGTTCTTGGGGTAGGGAAGAGGATGCTTCCAGACACTCTCGAACAGTGGTATTCATCACCCAACCCATGGACTCTCCAATTCAATATTTTTAATGTCTGTTTCCTCTAAAGGAATCTTGGCTCTCCAGGTCTTCCTTGTCACCAAGCAAACATCCAGACAAAAAAGCAGATTACATCCTTCCCCAGGGAGGGTGTTTCCTCCCTCCATCAACCAGGAGTCTTCACTCTTCAGGGTCTTTCTTCCCACTGGAATCTGCAGAAATCTCTTCACGGGGAGGAGGCTGTCCCTTGAACCCCCTGCAAGAAAGAATCCTTAGAAGAGCCTTCTGGCCTCTTTTCTCCTGCTGAGCATGAATATATCAATTTAATCATTCCTTGATGACGAAGAAAAGATTAAAGTGATCCACAAAAGAAAACTTGCATGAAAAAAAGGCAAAAAGCCCACCGCAAGCTATTTATTTTCTCTGACTTTGCTGTTTGATAAGATCTTGCCTCATCAGAAATAAAAATAAATAAGAACACAAAACGATGACGGGTTCTTCAGCACTGAATGTGTGCATGGTTGATACTGAGAGAAAAGAAAATAAATCCTGGTTGCTTAATGAAAGGAAGAAGAAAGTAATTTGTATAAATAGAGCTAGATGGACAGGGGTGGGGGAGGGAGGCTGCCTGGACCCTGGGTACCTACCTTCTCAGAAGTGCAGGAACTGGGGAACTAGAGTGAGTCACTACTAACAGCACTGGCTTTCTCTGCCCTTGGGTGTAGAAATTGGATGGAGCTGTGCTTCAAGCAGCAGGGAGCTGAGCTCAGTTTTATTTGATCATCAAAGGAACCGAGAACCCATCAAAGCATCAATCCATGCTTGCATCCTTGGAAGCACTGAACATTTTGGAAGGTATTTGCACTTCAGTCTGATTTCTTCTGAATGTGACAGAAGAGAAAGAAATCTCCTACTCTGAGAAGGTACAGCCCAGCTATCCTCTTGTCCTGACCTTGCTGCATGCAATAGACACTGTAGGGAGGAGCACATTCAGGGCTCCTGGGCCTTGCAGGACTATATGGGCATGTCACCTGGTCACCTCCCAGAGACTTGGTGCTTACTGAAAAAAAGGGCCCTGAGCAATGTACTTCTTCCACAGAGGCATCTTGGCTATCACTCATCCTGGTCAAAGAGTTTGCAGAGATCACAGCCTGCAGAAAAAGGAAAATGCATATCAAAGTCAAGTAAAGGATTAGATGGCAGTATTATTGCAGGCAGCTGGAAATTTCATGTATGACTACAAGGACAATGGCTAAAAAATGGCAAGCAGAGTTCTGGTTTTGGTATCACTTTAGTTCCCATTTTCATATGAAGTTGGCGTTTACTGAAACTATATTTATAAAATATATAGGCTTGATGTTTTCTTTTTCTTTTGTAAAAGTTAAGCTGCCAGCAAAATTGGTTTTAAAATGAATTCAGAAGCACAAAGTTACTAATCTATGTGCAGAAGACCCTTAAAGACAGCTTCCTACATGACAGGCCTGGGCATATGAAATAATCTGAATATAGTAGTCCTAGATAAATCCATCTTCTCACTTTAATATAGTGTAAAAACTAGCCTTGGTAGACACTTTTTCTTCTTTTAAGAAATAATAGAATTTAAATCAATACTGGGCTGTTGGGGGAAATATGATATTTTGTCCTTACATTTTATTTGAACACCTTCCAGTAACTTTGCATGCAAAAATAGAGGCAATAAATATCAAGATGCATAGCAAATTTCATGCAGAGATTTGAGGGTTCTGGCTGCATCCAGGGAATAAGGAATGTGTGTAATGAAAGAGATAATCCTGGAAAAATACAATCTGGGTGCTATTATGGATCCTGGTGACAAAAGAGGACTTTTAGAATAAAATTATTGGCATGATTAGAAAAGTGGGGGATTTGTTTCATAAAAGAAAGATTTGTATTGCTTTAGAAGAAGGAAATGTGCTGACCAACACCAGAGGTGAATGAAGAAATATCACCCCATCTTGTCCTGGCACTAGTTCTTCCCCTTCCATTGCTGGGCATCTGCTGGACTCCCTCTTGGTCCTCAAGAGCCTGGGTTTCCTAGTACTGCCTTTCAGTGTTGTGATGTCTTTTCTCTAACTTCTCCTCCATAGCACTTGTGGCCTGAGATTATCTTACTATTTCCTGCAGCGATAACCTTGTGTACATATTTCCCCAGCCGCCTCTTCCTTTCTGATTTACTATGCTTTCCCAAGACCCCACTAGTTCTAAGAACTAGTAGACACATTTATTCCCATAGATGTACTAATTGGTGATTTAATGTGCTCTCAGTTCAGCCTTGGATAGCTGCCCTAAACCTGATTTTTTAAAAGGTAAGTCTAGAAGTAGAAATTGTAGGTAGTTTTGCCCCAAGGAGAGCTATTTGGAGGGGAAGAGTTGCTTTAAAAGATCCTTTTAAACTATGATGCTCTCTTATGTGCTGAATTAACATGAATTAACTCTTTCCATAGATGAGTTCAGTTATTCTTTAAAATAGTAGTAAAGGGCTGGAGAGATGGCCTAGCGGTTAAGAGCACCGACTGCTCTTGAAGAGGACCCGGGTTCGATCCCCAGCACCCACATGGCGGCTGAGAACCGTCTTTAACTATAGTTCCAGGGGAATCCGACACCCTCTTCTGACCTCCGGGGCATTGCACGACATGATGCACAGACCTGCATGCAGTACAGTCATACACATACAGAAAAATAAAAAAAAAAATTAATTAAAAAATAAATAAAATAGTAGCAAAATGCTCCTATCCTCCATGTGTTTAACAATGATTTGCTGTGTGTCTCAGGCCAGTTTCAAACTCAAGATCTTTCTGCCTAAGCTTCTCAATTTCTAGTATTACAGGTAGGTGGCCACCATGCCTGACAAAAATCTTCTGTAAATGGAATTTTAATGAGCTATGCAAAAGGTTCCAACTGTAGTCCAGCTGTCTTTGGGAAGCTGGGGCAGGGGATTACTGGAGCTGAAAGGTTCTTTAGGAGCTTGAGCAACATTGTGAGATGCCTTCTCAAAAACATGGAAAAAGTATAAATTCGATTTACTTGGAAGCCCGATACATGAAATCAATTAGAGTCAACTGTAGGGGTTGAAAGGAGGGAAAGGGGACCTTGAAAATGAGGCCCCATCTCCTTTCTTCTTCTGGGTACCTAAGAGTACAACTTGAAAATTATTATTTTGCAATGAATTATGCCAAATAGCAACCTTAGTGTAAATATAAGAACAATTATTTGAACGTATAAAAAATTGTACAACTAGAAGCATTTTTAGGGAACACTAATTAGAATAATTATATGTATAAGATATGAGGAATTAATACATCTCATCCATGATTCATAAATAATAGCTCTAAACAATGATTTCTGAGAAAAGCTCACTTTTATGTCTTCCTTAAATAATGTCTAGCCATGTCACCATCTGTGTGGAGGAATGTATACTAGGAAAATCACAATGAGAGGTCTGGGAAGAGAGCCTTAGGAATGAAATGCTGTGCAAGTTGTGGCAATATTTCCCCCCTGTTATCCCCATTTGAAGCAGGTCAGGCTGCGCTGATAACAGCTGCAGAAACAATTGGAGACCTTATTCATAAAATCAAAGGCAGCATGCCAGATGGCAAGCAACCAAAGGAACTGAGGATGGAGAGGATTACCAAATACTGGTGAACCAGGTAACAAATCCTCTGAGAATAAACATTTCTGGGCTTTTGTTAAATTGTAAAAATCATTTTTTTTTCAAACTTGCAATAAATAGAGTATAAAATGAAAACAGAAAGGGTTTGTTAAATAGAAAGTTTATCTGCAAATGATAATTTTATCTTTCTCACTGACTGAACAACATTTTAGTAAAAAATGTGATGGACTGCTCAAGTGTTTCTCTCATTTTTTCTTGTCTTTCTTTATAATCTCTATGCAATCCAGAAGCAGTAGGAAACAAAGAGAACTCTACTCCTTTAATTACTTCCTGTCCATTTGACAACTACTACCTCAGTCTCGCTGGTTGATCCACTTAGAAATAAGCTGCTCTTGCAAAGACACCATAATTATTTGGAGATATTCACTTCCCCAACTATATATCATGCCAATCAAAACAAAGTGCTTCCAACCTACATTATCAAAGTTTTGACATCTTGCTGTGTTTAACTGTTGGATATTACTTAATGTTATGTTGATAAATATTCAAATCATTATGATAATGTACATCCAATGTCTGAAGTAAAACTCCAAACAAGATTTATCACAATAAAAAATAAAACCTAGCTTAAGAAGCAGAAAGAATTTGTACTTAATTCACTCACATTAGATTTTTTTTAAAAGATTGTATGTATTTGTTTATTTATAAGTATGTGTTTGCCTGCGTGCATATGCACTACATGCCCGGCTTGTGCCTATAGAGGCCAGAAGAGGGTGTCAGATCCCCTGAAACTTCACTTACAGATGATTGTGAGCCATTATGTGGGTTCTGGGAACCAAAACTGGGTACTCTGCAAGAGCAACAACTACTTTTTATTTATTTATTTATTTTTTTGTTTTTTCAAGACAGGGTCTCCCTGTAGCCCCAGCTGTCCTGGAACTCACTCTGTAGACCAGGCTGGCCTTGAACTCACAAAGATCCGCCTGCCTCTGCCTCCCAAGTGCTAGGATTAAAGGCGTGCACCACCATGCCCGGCGAGCAACAACTACTTTTAACCTTGAGCCATTATCTCTCCAGCACCACATGAGAATATTTGATAATGCTGAGTTTTAGATTTGTGACTCTCTAAGTGAAAAGCCCATTAAATATGGTGTAAAGAAAGATGACATCATGAGCTTTGCAGGCAAATGGATGGAACTAGAAGATGTCATGCTAAGTAACACAGTCCCAGAAAAACAAATGACCAATGGTATCCCTCATCTGTGGATGCTAGCGCCAATTACCTAATTGTATGGCAAATTGAGCAACGTTAATGTGATCTGAAAACAACTGTGCTCTTATATTGTGAACCCCTTAAAAATAAATAAAAAAGAAGAAAAATAAAATATTTTTGTATACCTTTTGTTGGGAAGAACTAGTCATCAAGGAAAATAACACAAACTGGAACTGTGTATGATGCTGATGATTTAATGAGCTATTAAAATTCTAAACCTAAAATACTAGCATTTTCCATAAAGTTCTGAGGAAAAGTGTTTTCAAGATTCTAAAAATAATCTAAGACAATGTTTTTAAAAACGGAGTTTCCTAGGAATATTTTTAATTCATAAGAAAAATTATGTTTTTGTAATTAGAATTTATTTATTTATTGGTCTTTTTTGTAATTAGAATTGAAACTTGGGCATTAATTTAAGTTTGAGATTAATAGCTTATTAAAAAATCCTAATTCAAGGGATATGTTTACATAATACATTCAGGTACTTGTTTGTATAGTGTGAGGGAAAGGGAATATCTAGCACGAATCCAGTCAGTTTAATCCATTAAAAACAGCCAGTTTGATAAAGATTCTTTAATGGATTTTGAAGGACTCTGACATACCTGATAGAGTTCTTAATTAAGCAAACAAACCATCTGATGATAAATAATGACAGTATTAAACCGTATGATACTTTAAATTAGAATTACTAAGTACAATGTCTGACTATGAAAGAAACTTGTTTTTCCAATGATTAATTGGTTAAGTATTATTTTTATATGAAAAATAACTTGGGGTTTTATAATTTCATACTAATATATATTTAAAATACTGATAGGATAGGAAACTGTAAGGCATTTAGGAAGCAGTGGCAAGGTGGGTGGGCTCTCATGTCATTTCTAATATGTCCAACAAGAAATGGGGATGGACGCAATTATGAGAAAAAATTCAATGCAAACATTATTTTGGTAAACTTGGAATGCTTCAGGAGTGGGTGATTTTTAAAATGAAATAGAATCATCCATTACAAATCAGTGATTTTGTTGATCTTTGTATCAGCATTTGTATCAGAACTAAAGGAAATATGGTAATGTGTGCTTGTATCTGGAACATGTTAAAGTATTACCATAGAACAATGCACATCTGCATATGTGATTAGTCATGCCTTAATTTTCCTTTAATGACTATAGAGAGGAAATGTTTGAAAAACCTACTGCTTACCTCTTTTAATCCTTCTCACTTGACAAAGGCAGTAGAGATTCTATCTTAGCTTTGGATAATTCATCTCAAACTTGAAATATTTGTTCATTCCATCGACGTGTATTTGTGTGACATTCTATAAAGAAGACAAGGCATACAGCTGTTGTAAATAAGAAAATAGTAAGTACATAAAACATTAAATAGCTACAGAGGATAGAAATAGGATTATACTTGTTTGGTGTAAAACCATGGGTATACTAAAAGGCTCTAACATTTATTTGCAAATATTTCTGCAAAGATACGAAAGAAATAGGCGACAATGGTTGTTTCTGGAGGGGACCCTAGTTGGTTGACAGAATAGGGAGACAATGTTTTATATACACATTTGCACTCCTTGAAATTGAACATGGGAAAGTTTTACAAAGCTGTCTAAAATGAATAAAGTAAGATAATTAAGTACACAGTCAAATTTGAAGACAATGGTTCAAATAAACACAATTATACCTTGGAATTCTATGTGAGACTTAATGAAGAAATACATTGGAATCTGGATTGAATATTAAATGATTGATAGTATTTAAATAGACTGAAAGCAGAGAACATTCTGGGCAAGGTAACTGACATTAAGCAAAAGTCTGAGAGAGGAAAATAAATGACACGTCAACCTAGTGAAGAGAGAGCCTGCTACACATAATTTGGGAGGGATAGCTGAAGATGCTAGGGTGCAGATTTGGGAGGGCTGTGAATCTATATTAAGCACTAGCGGTTGAGCCTCTAATAAGCCAAACTTCACCCTTTCCTTTTGAGTGTTTGATCTTGTGAAGGTAGACATTATGTCATTGGTAATGAATGATTATGTGCCAGAGAAGGAAAGGAATGGGTATTCATGACATTCATAGAAATGAAAAAAAAAAAAAAATAACTAGAGCAAATTGGTAGTGACACACGCAGCAAATCTCTCCCCAAACTACATCCAGGGATCTTCTCAGTATGGCAAGGACAGGAACAGATAACCGATGATGTAAACTGCTCTGGGTAGCAAGAAAAGATGGCACTAAGCACAGGTGAAAAGGCATGCTTGTGAAAAAGGGAATGTTTGAGGCAAATGGGGAGAAAACAAAACTACAGTGTGGAGGCAATGCTTTCTGCTGCCGACATCAGGAAAGCGGAGCATATCTGAATGTGGATCCTCCACCTTCAGAAGAGGTTTGAGCAATGTGAGGCGGGAATAGTCAGTGAGCGAGTATGTTGAGTCTCGCTGATCTTCTCTTTCAAAGTTGCCCTGGAGTCACGGCTAGGCTATGGGGTAGCAAAGGTACTGCTGGAATGACAGCACCTGGAAGAGTGGGAGTTTGCTGTGTACCCAGAAAAGTCCGTCACTGCTAATTTGAAAATGCTCACAAAACATGACCTGAATGGAAACCGTTAAATTAAAGCTATGATTGGGGTGGTGAAAAGGCGTTTTGTTTCTATTTTATGTCACCTAAAAACAGGATACATTACTTACTCGTGCACGTGGGGCTCTGGCATAGTAAGTTATCAAACGAGAGCAACTGATGCAAAAAAAAAAAAAAGATTTTTTTCAGCTACTTTGAGAACCTTTTTAAGACTGTATGAAACAATCTTCAGATTTCCATAATCACAAACCTTTTGATCAAAAGACATGGTTAGAAAAAAAGGTAGTGACAAGAATCCATCTGTTGCTACGAGCCGAGGGCAGACTCCAACCCATCACACTGATACCCACCACCATTTCCAAATTAAAAGTAGTGTAAACAGGAAAAGCCTTGGTGGTAGACAAGATTGATGGATCTGGAGGTCAGCACTCCTGCCATTGTGGGGCAGTCATGAAAGGAAAGGGCAGGTAACTTTTCCGGATTACCTGGATATCTGCTTCCTGGAGTCCTGATCACAGAGCCACTCTCTCTTGAACAGAGAGGGCCAAACGAGAAAGGCCAGCTCTTAAGGGGCTTGAGGGATGAAGGATACAAAGCCCAAGTTGCACGGATGGTCCACCAAGTATACTAGTATATTTAACACATTTAATAGTTTTGAAAGAGAAATTCGGGTTTTAATATCCAAAAAAGGGACAACTTCTGCTGAGTGACTTGGCTTTGTAAATCAAGCTGTTTACTGGAAGCCCAGTGCCAATGTGGCTATTGGAATTCACAGTGGATGTTTTAATCCAGAAAGGCTACGTGCTATGTTGTGGTATACCCTGCAGAAACATCTCTTGGCCATTTTACTGTCAATACATTGCAATTTTATTGAGTATTGTTTTATATCATGTGATAAATTGGCGTTAAGAACAAAGAGCTATTACAATTTAAAAATAGATATGATTCTGCTATTGCTGCGTTTTACAGGACATAAGAAGTCAGTCTGTACTCATCATTATTTTCTAAAATTAAATCTGTCTAGTAGATAACCTAAGCCTTTAAAGCCATATATCCTATTTTAATTAAAAAGATTCTGGTTGTGATCACAGAATAGAATTAAACTCCCATGTAAAATATGGGAAGAAAGGAGGTAAGAAGAGGTCATATAGTGTTACCTGATAAAAGGAGACAGTAATATTTAAAATGAGGTAAGTGTTGCACCGATTTATGATGTATTTTATCTGCAGGAAAAACCATAGTTTATCCTGGTGTCATTCAGCTCGAATCGTCAGCTGTATATCTTTGACGTTTGAATGTAACTGTTGAAAGGAAACGACTTTGAGAGATGTGAGCTAGGAGACAGATCAAAAGCGTAAAGCAATTTTGCTTTGCTAGTTCAAATATATTTTTATTGAAACATATTTTGTTGTCATGCATGCATAAATATTGTATAGTGTCAGTCAAAAGGGTGAGGGTCCTAGAGTTGCTGGGTGTTGGTAGCAGGAAGAGAAGAATTTAACACCCTGCAGATTCTATAATCTCAGTCTGCATTGCAGGGTTTGTTTTTTTTTAATCTTATTTTGCAGTAGCAATTCTTTTCCATAGGTCATGTCCACTCTAGAAACTAGGACGTTTTAAATTAAGCAGTAAAAATTAAGGAATATAATAAGTATTGTACTAATGAGAGTTTCCATATCCTATATAAGTTGATGAACTTAGTCTATATTATTATATGTTTTGCTTTTGAACTTATTGTTCCACCTTTACATTTCTGTTTCTTTGTTGCTTTCAACTGATAGCCCTGTACATAGCTTCAAAACGCATAGAGATTGATAGTTATTCTTTGACTAAAGTTTACTATGCTTTAACCATAATTTGTCAGTTTGTGTTAGAACTATTTTCTTCAGTTCAGGTTTTCTCACTGTGCTGATATGAGTAAAGTGGAAGAAGAATTTACAGTTAAAAGGATTTAATGTGTGATAAAGCAGCCTAGTGTTTTAAGATGACGTAGCAGTTTATACGATAAACTTGAAAACTTGTGTAGTCTTACTATTATATAAAGAACAACAGCTTGAAGGAGTCCAATCTCTTGTGTATCTTATCCCAGCTTTATTAGAATGTTTACAAAAGAACTCAGTTCATAACATATCTTTTCTTAAAGCAACAACTGTAACCAAGCAAACATATCACAGATGTGTGTCTGTATGTCTTTCTGCCTTGTTGAGGTCTTATAGAAACTTTTAAGGTTTGATTAATAAAATCATTAGTGAAGGATCATTTCACATTAACATACATTCTTTCTTTTGTATTTCTTCTTAAAGCTTGCTTAAGTACTGTATTTTCATTAGGTCCAACAGAGAAAATATTATGTCCATTTCTATATTTAATTTAGCAATTCCTTGCTATTTAATTTTCATTTACTGCAGTTTATGGTAATAAAATACCTTTAACCATTTCACTATATTTTATACTTTGATATTTCAAAGATGTCTTCAAATATCTCCCCTCTTCCCTTACAGTACCTTAGTCAGGTGAATGTCTTATTGAACCGAAGTTTAAAGACTAGAAAGCATTTTTTTTTTAAATTGAACCTCAGTATTTCTCACATCTAAACAGAGAAATTTTTATAATTGATGTAAGCATCCAGTATATATGCTGAATAAAAGTAATGAATGAAGACAGTGTAAGTGGAAAAACAAATACTGAATACTGGACTTTATAAACAAAAGATCTATGCATTAAGAATTCATTTACTTATCATGATATTTCTTAAAGTATTTCTTAGGTGACAGTTGTTGCTTAAATGTTAAAATTTTAAATATTAAATTTTAAGGCTAAACAGTATTATCAACCATTTTGAGTTCTTGTTTCTTAGAAAGGAGCCAGATATGCCATATGTACTCATATTTCTCTAATTCTACTCATCCATGAAATTGAGTTTAATAGTGACTAGTTCCAACTGATGGACACTATTACTAGAACTAGTAACACTTCAGGACAAAATGAGTTTATTAGAATGCTTCAAATAGTTCTAAGAAAAAATTGTTCCATGAAAATGTTTGAATTTTCATTGCAAAGAAAGAACTAGAAATAAAGAAATGAGAGATTTTTACAGTGTGTTTTCAGGGTCGGGATATAGCATATACTCTATTTAAAAGTTTTTCTGTTAATTTTGTTGGTTATGTGTTAAGTTCTGTTGTAAACTGTAATATTTTATGACAGTGTGAATAATAATATAATCCTGTATTTCATTAGGCATTTTAATATTTTAATCTATTTGATTACACATTCTTAACATGGTGAATTTTTATGTGTCCTTTATAATGGACTTATAATCATTTCCTAAAAGATGACACAATTTTGACTTGAGACACTCCAAATTTGTTCTTTCTGTATCCCGAGTTTCTTCTCTCTGCCTCATCACTATTTTCTTGAAAAATAAGCTTCTTGTTTTTTTTTTTTATCGTTTCATTTACAAGCTTTTGCTTTTAGTTACTTTAAAAGATTTTTCTCAATAAATGTTTCATGGCCATCACATAATACATTAGTTTACATTCTGTATAGGGACCTACTTTATGGTTGAGGGGAGAGCTTTTCTAAATTTTTCCTAGTTAGATCACTAAATACATTTTGGTTAAGCTCTCCAAACTTTTGATCAGTTAACTCAAGGGATAACAGTTCTTTTAAGGGCTGGAGAGATGGCCTAGCGGTTAAGAGCGCCAACCGCTCTTGCAGAGGACCCGGGTTCGATCCCCGGCACCCACATGGCGGCCGAGAACCGTCTGAAACTCCAATTCCAGGAGAACTCCAGTTCCAGGGGAATCCGAGACCCTCTTCTGACCTCCGCGGCATTGCACGACACGGGTGCACAGACCTGCATGCAGACAGTACATTCACACACATACAGAAAGAAATAAAATTAATTTAAAAAATTAAAAAAAAAACAGCAAATTTGGCAATAAAAATAAGAAGGTTGTGATAATGATTTTAGTGGTCACATCTATATTTTATTTCTAGTTTATAATCTTTTGGATTTTTTTAGAAATTCTATTTGCAGTTATTTAAGAGGCATAGAAATTAAAATATGTGTGTGCAGCAGATTTATTTCTTCTTATAAATAGGAAATAAAATCACAATTTTAAAATAATTCTACTAGCAAAGTGATATCTCAGGTTAGTCTGGTAGATGAAATATGGGTAACCACACTTTAATCAAAATGGGGCTGGAGAGATTGCTCAGTGGTTAAGAGTACTGGCTGTATTTGCAGAGGACCTGGATTCAATTTCCAGCACCCATATGGCAGCTAACAACCATCTGTAACTCCAATTCTAGAGGATCCGACACTCTCTTTTGACCTCCACAGGAATTGCATGACATGGGTGCAGTTACACACATGCATACAAAACACTCATACATATACAACTTAAAAAAATAAATGAAATTTAACTAATAGGATAAATCTTACAATATTAAAAATACTATCTGTACTAAACTACTTAAGTATACTCTATTACAATTTATCCTACAATAAAATATCTTCCAAATAATCCCTCTGCTTTAATAGTTTTAAATACTAAAGTTGTCATATTTAAAGCAAAAATAAAAGCAAAGAAATGCTCTCATTGCTATCTATCTATCTATCTATCTATCATCCATTATTCATCTGGACAGTTATAAAAATCTATCATTTCATGACTAATAATTGTCTTAGAAAACTGATTTTATGAATGTGCATTTAATTATATTAGGACTATATTTAAGACCAATATCATATTAAAATTATGTAATTTAAACTTTTCTCTTTTAATTTATTTATTATTTTTTGTATGTATGAGTGTACTGTCTGCATGTAGGTTGGTGCATCCGTGTCATGCAATGCCATGGAAGTCAGAAGAGGGCGTCGTATTCCCCTGGAACTGGAGTAAAGATGTTTCTTAGCTGCCATGTGGGTGCTGGGAATTGAACCTGGGTCCTCTGCAAGAGCAGTTGGTGCTCTTAACTGCTGAGCCATCTCTCCAGCCCCTAAATTTTTCAATAACTACAATGAGAGACATGTAGTGACTAAGCCTGCTTCAAATTAAATTGCTAAATTTTTAATTAGTACATGGTTTCAAACTTTAAAATGCCACCAAAGGAAAAGGTACCTGGAGTTGTCTAATTGATTTTATTATGGGACTTATTTTCTTTTACTAGAAGCCAAAGATCATCTTATTGATTATATTATATTATTTTATTTTATTTTAATGTATATTTTTTTCTAATCACTAGACATAGACATTTCAGAAAGGTTAGCATTTTATGAATTGAGATAAACCTTTACTAAAACTCCTAAGACATTGCCAACTTTAGGTCTGTTAAGCAAGGAAGCAAATCCAAAGTTGTACTATCATTTTGAATTCTGATCATGTATTCTTTTTCATCACTGAACACTAAGCCTTTTTGCCTGTTACACTGCTGCAGTCTTCCGTCAGAGGACAGGACTGTGAAAATCTGCAATAGCTTTCAATGTGACTTGATGAATAGCAAGAGAGCTTAGTGGAAATGTCGAACTCCTTCATGATTAAAAAGCAAACCTTTAATGTAGTTTTTGTTTACCGTGTCATAAGTGCAGTGTTGGAAGTTACTGCCAAAGAGTCATTGGAACAGGCATCAGTACAGCGATGTCAGCCAGCCAATGCTTTGAAAATGATTCAGTTCCTCTAGTCTTATGACTAAAATAATATCCAGTGGCTCCAGCCCCAAGCCTGGTTAATGCATCTGTCCAGAACACATAATTACTCGGTCATAACATTCCCCCGGCCACCAGCCAACAAACCAATCAGCATTTCTTCCTAACTCACCAGAATTTTTGCTGTGTCAAACTGTTTGATCTCTAGGTAGTAAAAATGCAAAAAATGGAAGGACACTGCACTGGAAGGTTTTAATTTAGAAGAGTTTCTCATGGAAATTAAATTTGAAGAGAAACATGTTTTGTTGTCATGACTGAAGTTGAAATTTTAATTTGGTACCCATGCATATCATATAGTATATTGTATAGTTAGTTTGTTTTAATGCCACAATCTCACATGTAAGTCATTTTAGTGAGGACATATTCTAAGAAAAAAATACTAGTGAATATATCTCCAGTTATGATTTGCTTCCAGAATATTAACAAATAGAGTGACAGAAAAAGTATCCCTTTGGTTAACATGAATAGACAATGTATGCATGTATTAATGCACTTATGTGTATATAGTATTTCTTGGATCACTTCCTGAATGCAATTAAGAGCATATATACATATGAGTGTGTATAAAGCAGGCTTTTACATGAGATTATTACATTTGAATAATTAGTAATAAGATCCTTGAAATTATTCTAAATTAAATTACATTATTGCCTTGTTTTCCACAGACTCATCTAAAATGTTTTAAAATGGATTTTGGAAATCATTTTTATGAGGTAAAGTTTCACTGAATATTTGAAATTTAAGCTCCTTGTAAAGAATAAACAGATTTAAATCACCAGAGGAAATGAGGAAGAATGCTCCAGACAGAAGGAAAAACATGTAGGAAAAAGTTAAGTGTGAAAGAAAACGGTATCCCAGAGGAAGCTGGCCCTCTTGGACTATAAAGGGCTCACATGAGGGTGATATGAATGAAGTTGACATGGTGACATGGGTCAGGTTGTGAATTACCTTGACATGCAAAATAGAAACATGGATTTCAGGCCTGAACATCTGAAAAAAAAAAAAAAAAAGAAAATACTTCAGGTGTTAATTTATGGTCACATGGAAATGTTTTCTCTGTTATCTATCTCTCCTCAATTTTACTTCCTCTGTCAAGTTTAGATAGCAATGCAATAAACCCACTGGATCATATGTCTGGTAGAAATTAAAAAAAAAAATGTAGAGAACTGATTAGTACAGCACAGTACCATTACTTATTTATCCCAGGGATATACTGACCTGCAAGGGAATGGGGCCTGGAAGGAGGATTAGAAGATGATGTTACAGACCCAATTTCATTTCCAAATGCTTAGTTAGCAAACACTTACTAAGAAAGGCAAAGTAAATGTCCGTTTGAGCTCAAGTGGGAAATCCTGCTATTGTGGTTTGAATCTGAAGTGTCTCACAGGCTCATGTGTTTGAATATTTGGTCCCCACATGGTGGCACTGTTTTGGGAGACTGTGGAATCTAACAGACAAGGATCATGGAGGTGGGCCTTTGAGGGTTATAAACCAGCCCTACTTCCTCCCTAGAGTCTCTGCTTCTGGGCTACACTGTGATGTGACCAGCTGCCTTATGCCTCCTCTGCCAGGAATAAGAGCCACTCCAGCCTCCATTTCCATGATGTGAACTGTGAGTCTCAATAAATTCTCTCGTTTAGATAGATTTTTACTGGTATTTGGTCACAGCAAGAAGAATAACCAATACATATATACATATCAGTATACCTACATACACACAATTTTTTTGGTTTATTCTCTGTCTGTACAGTATCATGGATATTTTTTGTATAGCATTCACATTCACAATTTATAGACTGCTCCTTATGTTCCTAGTTACAGTATATGCACATGTTAAAACAGCCCTCCTCCTCCTCTTCCTCCTCCTCCTTTTCCTTCTTCTCCTCCCCCTTCTCCTTTGTCTTTCTCTTTTGAGACAGGATCTCATATAAACTAGGATAGCCTCAAACAGGCATGAAGTCACTGAGAAGATCTCGTCAAACTCCTGATCCTCCTCCTTCCCCTTTTGAGTGCTGAGAAATGGGCATGCATCATCACAAGTAGCAGAAAACCTTCAATTATTTACCAAGACAACTGTGCATAAATAATATATACAGGCTATCTGGGACATTTTGCAATATTTTCTTTTTTAAGTGATTGAAGGTTTCTATACCATTGAAGGCAACTTGAACTTGTGTTGAAGATAGAAGGCAAAGTGATGTTATGGAGAGAATGCAGAGCCCCAAAGCTACTTCTGTAGTGTAAATCTGCATTTTCGTTTCCAAGTATATCCTAACAAGTGGGTCTAGTTGAAAAAGAAAACAGCTAAGGATGAATACAACATTTACAGTGAGAAATATAAGAAACTATATTCAAGAAAAGAAGGCATAGTGTTAATGAATTATTTTTTCTTCTGCTATTAACAAACTACAAAGTGGTTTTTGGGAATTGACATCAAATATGCGACTTTTCCAAAAATACCAAAAAAAAAAAAAAAAAAAAGAAAAGAAGCTGTGCGTGGAGGCGCATACCTTTAATCCTAGCACTCCGGAGACAGAGGCAGGTGGATCTCCATGAGTTCAAGGCCACTCTAGTCTACAGAGTGAGCTCCAGGCCAGCTGGGACTAAAAGGGAGACCCTGTCTCAAAAATACCAAAAAAGAAAAGAAAATATGCAACTTTTCCTTGCAGGTAATAGAATCCATTCTGTCTGTGAAGCACTTCATTAAGTACAGAGTGACGGTTGTCTATAGAACTTTCAGATTTGTAGAGGTTGAATCACTTAAGACAAATAAGATGAAATTAGAAATTAATGACATTTTATTTAGCCTAATGTTAATACCATTTCAATAATCAATGAAAAACTTAAATTTTACATTCATTTGAAAATTTGTCTGAATCCAGCATATATTTGATCTTTTTAGTACATCTTTATTTTGAGAATGTTATGCATTGTATTTTGATCATATTTATGCCCTCACATGCACTCCCACTTCACTTCCTATTTAGCTTTGTGTCTTCATTCAAACAAAACAAAACAAAACAAAAAACCTCACTGAGTCCAATTTGTGCTGCTCATATACACTTAGGTGTGAAAAACAGTTGTATTTCACAGGCCCACTTTTCATGTTGTCCAGGAGCTACCAT
The DNA here is from genome assembly GCA_009823505.1 of Rhizomys pruinosus. NCBI lineage: Eukaryota > Metazoa > Chordata > Mammalia > Rodentia > Spalacidae > Rhizomys > Rhizomys pruinosus. The sequence goes on along the minus strand of VZQC01000152.1, from coordinate 2,324,805 downwards.
TAGACAACAGACTAGAAAGTGAGAGCAGCTGAACTCAAGAATGTGGCATGATAATTAGGAAAGAAACTGGCATATACTGGTGTCTTAATCTTTGTATAGAAATTCACAAAGACCTTCTCCACAGAACTCTTTTATTATATACTCAATTCATTTATAACTTTTGAGTCGGGGTCTCACAATGTAATCCAGGAAGTCTTTGAACATGTAATTTTCATAATTCAGCCTCTAAAGTGCTAGAATTACTGGAGTTCACCGCCATTCCATGGCGATTTAGATTTTTAAAAGATTATAAAGCATTTTTCAATTTTGTGCCTGTGTCTCTGTGTGTGGGTGTGTGTGCATCCTAAGAACAGGTACCTACAGAGGCCAGAAGTATTGAATTCCTCTGGAGCTCAAGTCACAGGCAGATGTGAGCCACCTGACTTAGATGCTGGGAACTGAGCGTAAGATCTCTGCAAAAGCAGTACACACTTGGGTGCTTTATAAGAACAGAAAAGAAACTAATACAAACATACTAGAAATGTCCTAAAAAGAAGCTTTGTTAGGGAAAGGATGGATAAAAGGTACTGGAAAGTATATGTGTTTCCTTAATATGGTTTCTTGATCTTTTTACAGTGTTAGGAAACAATATCATGACCAATACTAAATAAAATTAAGGTGTGGAGAAACAAAACTTCATAATGTAGTATAGTTTGTGGTCAGTTCTGGGCTGGGGAAGTAGCTAAGTTGGTATAGTGCTTGTCTAGCATCTATACAGCCCTGGTTTTGATCCCCCAAACTATGCGTAGTGGTGCATGCTTATAATATTAGCCCTCAGGAGGATCAGAAGTTCAAGGACGTTAGAAGCTTAAGGTCAAGTGAGCTAGAGACCCAGGACAATTTTAAAAAATAAAAGAAACTTAACATAAGTTCTGGAATTGAATATTAGGTCTGCCTGTTCTGACACTGATTTAACCTATGATCTTCTACGACTTTCAACTATCAGCGGTTCCCTCTGTGTAAAAACTAGAATAGTAGTACCAACCAGTTGGACTACTAGGAGAAATAAAAGAGATAACTCTGGAAAAAAAACTTATCACAGCATCTGGCAAACAGTACAATCTCACTAAATCCTTGCTATTGTTACCACCTTGAACTTCAATGAGTTAATTGTCTTTATCAAAATATGGTCTGGTAAACACAAGTCTTTAATCAATATTGCACATGTGTTGACCAAGGCCTACAAAGTTAGCGCTATCACAGCCATAAATACTTATTATATGGCTGATGTAGTCTCTCTTAGCCAGTTTCCTAGAAACAGAATTCCACACAAAAGCAGATGTGCTAATAACACACTATTAAGGAGCCCAATCCAGAAATGCAGGCATAAGGGAAAGGGCAGGGAGGATAGTCAGTGGAGGCTGTTATTGGGCTATCATAAGCTTGTGCTGCATTTTCACAAGATAGCTCCAGTAAAGTTACCAAGTATCTAATCTAGTCCTTCCAGGGTTAGAGGTAGAGAGCAAAACTTATTAACTAACCTTCCAACTGCTCAAAATTGGCTTCAGGGACCTTGAGATTAAGAACTGCATCTACATGGCTTCCCATTGGATGCCTTAGGATCTTGCTTCTCAGTAACAAGGAAGCCACAGACCAGAACATGAGGAGGTTGAGCTGATATTTTGGGGTCATACCCCTAAACAACATAACAGGGATCAACTGCCATATCATTACCTTCGTCTACAGAAGGGGAGAAGGTAGAGACACTTGGGAGAAGGGAGAGACATGGAATTGAGGAGGTTCATAAATTGACTCCCCCTCCCCCTCTCTGACATACACACAGAGACATTCATGTATGCTTAAGTGTGATAAAGGAGCTAAAATTTAGGAGAACTAGGCAGAGTCCTAGATTAATCAAACAATATCTCATTCTCTTGGAAATTAGCTGTGCATGGAACATATGAAGTTTCTCTGAGTAGCTTAGCTACTCAGGGTGAGCATGTCCATTACACACTAAAACTACTACTGCTAAACTGATCTTTAGGCTTGAAACCTCAATTCATTATCTGAAAAATGGACAAAGCAAAAAATAATTAAACAAACAAAAATATTCAGCTGAAATTCAGCTGAAATGTGTGATCACAGCCCAATAACAAAACATGCAACTGACAAACAAAAGAATGTTGTCAATTATTGTTTCCCCAAGCTATACTAATACATCACTCACACTGAATAATATTTAGACAAAGGGATCTATGGCTTCTGTGCAAGTTGGGATTTGACGTGTATTTTACTGAGATGCCATGGTCCCTAGATACAAACCAGAGCTACTTTGGGGCATATCATATTACTGAAAAATAACTACTTTATCTCAAAGAAAGTGTAAAATAATTTTAAAAGCATTTCAGATGTATTTTAATTAAGATGAATGTGAAGAAAAGTGAAGAGGATATGAAAACATGATGATTTTTAAAAGATAATGTGGTTAGCCTACAGGAATTTGGCTTCAGTCTATTAAGTAAGCTTCAACAGAAGTGTATAAAGAGCCACTGTAATGAAGTAAGTTATATCATAAAATGGACAAATGAAATATCAGTTTTAGGAAACAGGAAGAATTGAAGGGAGACTGATAGAGTAAATATTCTGGAGTAATTTTCTGTACTCTAAATCTAGACAAAAAACCAAAGATATTTGCTTTAAGTCATAGGATGTCTAGCATGTTAATGAAAATATACTGCTTCAGGATTCGGGGTATCAAGAATCAGAACAGTGAGTTAAGCTTCTGTGACCACTTTTTCCTCCTTTGTAAATGTTCTGGGTGGGAGATGAGAAAGTCCTTAATTTTGGAAAAAAGTGAGAGAGTAAGTGAAACTTCTGACTGAGGTCAGGAATAGTCAGAGCCTGCCAAATAGTTTCCCAGTTGAATTTCCCTTACTCTAGGTTGTCCTGTTAAAGGATCAAATACACTTTCAGACTCTAAGAGTAAAGGGTAAGCTATGATTGAGGTGAAGTACAGCACTTGCCTAACTGCAGTTCAGCTTAAAATCATGTCAATATCCCACATTGGATTCAGATAACTCCTACCCTTCTAGTGTTCCTAGGAAAAATATTCCTGCATGTTTGAACATTATTTAGACAAGTAAAAAGCCCATGAGAATTAATTAACCAATTAATAATTAATTATTTTAGAATCTTACTGCATTACTGTAACTGATCTCTACTTTTGAATCTGCCTAATTCAGCTTACAGAATGTTGGGATTATGGGCATGAGCCACTACATGTGGTTTACAAATGAATTTGCTGAAATTCGTTTTCAGCCCTCGTGAAGGTGCAAAGTAGTAAATGGATTTAGATGCAGGTTCAGGGTAAATGCTGATAATATTAGCGCACGGACAGAGGGGAGTAGATGGGTGTGGACATCCATGGCAACATGGCTCCTTTGTGTCCACGCTCATCATTTTGTATAGAACTTGCTTTTATCACTGTTTTGGCGAAAAGGATTTGATGGGTATCTGAAGATGTTAACTAACTTATATGTGTCCCTGCTATCAGGCACGCATGTGCCATGTTGTCAGAAGACAGCCTTGAGAGTTGGTTCTCACTCTCCACCTTGGTTGAAACAGAATCTCTATTGTTTGCAAGTGTGTATGCAGTTGGCCTCGGCCCATTAGCTTCTGGGATCCTCTTGTCTCTGCCTCCCATCTCACATCTTACCGTGTCTGGATTCATCTAGGTCTGGAGATTTGAATTCAGGTCTTCATGCTTCCACAGTAGGTGCTGCACCACTGAACTGTGTCCCCAGCCTCCTGTCTCATCCTTTCTATCTGCCAGTAAATGACCTTTCATCCTTGTTTTAAAGCCACCTATATTTCCTCTCCTTCTTGCTGGTGTCTAAAGCCTCTTTTTCAGTCTGTGTATTTTGCCACTTAATTCCTCAAAAGGGAGCACTACATTACATGCCGTTCTGGCTTCACAAAGATTTCCCTTTCAGTCATTTAATATCTGATTTCTTCACTCACCATAGCTCCGCTGCTGTTATCAACGGCCATTTGCTTAATAAACACAGGTTTCTTCTTAGTTTCTTTCCTTTCACCTTAAGGTGTGTATAGCTGTGTCAGTTCTTACCCACACTTACTAAAGTTATTTTCATGACAGTACAGATTGATTTTTGGTTTATTTTCCTCTTTTATGACTACATCCTGAGTTGGAGGAAGAAAAGGTGTGAAGCGTTGGAAGCAAGCAGCTTAAATAGCAGGAACAGTAGACCTCCTTGGGAGTACTCGACAGAGGTAGATGGTCCTTTTCTTATTGTGTAATATCTGTTGGGGGAAATCATCCACTTTAAATTCTGCTACCTGTGTTATTCTTCTAGTTTACTTATAAATACTACCTATCTTCTAGGTTTTAGTTCAGTTTAAATCTTAGCATCTTTCATTGAGTCATCCAATTTTGAGCAGCAATTCTGTGCCAGAACTTAGGTAATAAAAAAAAAAATAATGCCCTGGAATTGAGTGAACTCGTGTATTGGGAAATATTGTGACTTCACACCATCATTTGGAACCAGCAGAAAGGGCATTTGAAGCAACTTGGAGATAAAAAGATTGGCTGTAGGAGAGAACACAGAAAGCTTCCTGCAAATGGTGATATTTCATTCAGCAATAGTAGTAGTACCACAGATAAAGAAGCTCTGCCCTAAAGTTCTACTCTATCCCAAACATCATTGCTTTATTTTTAAAATATTTTAACGTTTATTGCAGTGTTACTATGCCAACATTATAATTATACAGAAAAGCCTAATTTTTAAATTGTAGGGTTTTTTTTTTTTGTTTTTTTTTTTGTTTTTTTTTTTGCCTCTTTTTGAGACGCAGTCTCCCTGTAGCCCCAGCTGTCCTGGAAATTGCTATGTAGATGACCAGGCTAGCCTTGAACTCACAAAGATCTGCCTGCCTCTGCTTCCAGAGTGCTGGAATTAAAGTTGTGCACTTCCACACCCAGTCTAAATTTAGATTTTAAGAGCGGACCCAAACTCAGAGGACTCTCTGGCACTGTGCTAGTGGAGCTGTCCTGCTGAAGCTCGTCACTGGAGCTGTCTCCTGTAGCCTATTCCCTCCCACATTTTTATCGAAAATGGTTTCTCGAGCTTATGGGGAAGTACAAGCTTGGCTCCATCCTACTGTTAAGAGACAATCCAGCCTTTTCATCTCAAGTTCTAGAATATCTCATTCACCCAAGGTCATGTGTCCTTCCTGATCTACACTGTGTGCAGTGGAGATGGGTGTGCTTCCTTTCATGAATTATGAATTCTCAAGCATACCCACATTCATTCATTTATTCACTGATTATCTTTTGGGGCAGAGTACCAAACTGAGGTTGCCCAGGAAATGAGATAGGTGCTCGGCCACAAGACTCGAAACACATGGCTTTGTTGGAGTTAGTGAAAAGTCATTACTCCAGATTAAGCTCACTTATAGATATCATTCCCACAACTTATTTATTCACTGTGTGTGTGTGTGTGTGTGTGTGTGCTTGTGTGTGCGCATGCAGGCCTGTGCATTATAAGGTGTACATGTGGAAGCCAGAGGACAACTGGGGGTAATCTATTTTTTCCCTTCATCATGCGGATTCTGTCAGGATTGGCTAAAAGCACCTTCCCCTGCTGAGCCAAATCACTGGTCCCCAAATGCCATGATTTTAAAAATTCCATCCCCCGGCTGGAGAGATGGTCTAGCAGTTAAGAGCACTGACTGCTCTTGCAGAGGACCCAGGTTCGATCTCCAGTGCCTACATGGCAGCTGAGAATCGTCTTTTAACTCCAGTTCCAGGGGAATCCGACATCCTCTTCTGACCTCCACGGCATTGCACAACACCAGTGCACAAACCTGTATGCAGACAGTACATTCATACACATACAAAATAAAAATAAAAAAATTCCGTCCTCATTCAATACTATCACATCTTCCTTTGAGCCTGTCACCCCAATAACATTATGTTTTCTTTCATCTCAAATAAGCAGCATCTTATACTACAATGTATTATAGCTAGTGTACTTATCTCTCTACCAGGCTATAAGGGCAACTCGATGACTTACATCAGAATTCACTGTGTGTATGTATAGTGCTTGTAAAAACATAAAATTTAATCATGGAGTGGCCTAATGAACCAAATGGATAGTGAAAATTACAATGTAGTTCTGATGAGTTTGTATAAATATCCAAATAAGTTAGAAGAGAAAGAACCTTATTTAAAATGTTTTATTAATTATTTTAATTTTAGATGACCAAGTGTATTATATGTATGTAACTGCACCTGTGTTGTGCAATGTCCTCAGAAGTCAGAAGAGGGCATTGGATCCCCTGGAACTGGAGCTACAGATGATTGTTATCTGCCATGTGGGTGCTGGGAATCAAACCCAGGTCCTCTGCAAAAGCAGCCAGTGCTCTTAATCGCTAAGCCATCTCTTCAGCCCCAGATTCTTATTTAGTACAGAAAAGTCTATGGGTTGAATATTAATCCTAAACAAAGAATTTGCAATTTTCCTTTTATTCGTTGTAGCAACATCAGACATACACTCACTATACAACCGAGGAAATCACTCTTTCTGCTGAGCTCTCAACAGTTTCAAGCTTCTGCTTCTGTGTCAGCTATGTCTACAGTTGCTGGGTTCAGTGAAATTTAGTATAATAATTTGCTTGTGAGTGGCAGAAGTTGGATATTTGTTATTACTGATACAAGCTGAATATGAGAGTAATTATACGCTGACTGTACTTCTTGTACTTTTTGTCTAACTTAAGACAAAAATATTAGGGATGAAGAATTTTCCTAAAATTATATTTTATTTGGATATGGAGTTGTTTTTCTATTTGAATTGAATAGGACATATTTATTTGTCACAGAGAAGGACCTGCTTAACGATTGCTTTTTTTAAATCTTCTTGTAGCCAAATCATCCAGAATAACCTTGAAAGAAGGGAAAAAATGGCAAATCCTCAACGTATTTCTGAATAATAGTAACAATTTCTGAATAATAGTAACAAAATTAAATCACCTGCAATAATTGAATGATGTAGTTTATTCCCATAATGGTTTCTTAACCTTGGCAGAGGATTTAAGCTGATGTTCTGTGTTTCTAATCTACCTTTTCTTGTTCACTGAAGCATTCTCCTCCACCAAAGCTAAAACCCTGTTGCCATTAGGGGCTTTTCTTGACTTGGGGACAGCTTCGCCTTTTCTTTTGGTGTATTAGAGGGGCTCTCCACATCACGGGGTTACTGCTCAACAGCAGGCCTTTCTCTGTCTTTGCTGGATTTCTGACTTCTCATTCTCTAAGATGAAAATCGAACTGTAAAACACATATTTCCTGCAGAACATCACAAATCTTTCTTTTGGGAGATTTTCACTTTTCTTCATTGTCTGAAAGTCAAGAAAATCCCTAACGCCCTACGTCTAGCTCCTTTCAATGACTTCTGGAAATCATTATCTTTGTACTTCAGAGATGAAAGCTTAGTTAAATATGTGAGACACCGAGCAGATGTGGCAGAACACTTCATGCTGCACATTGTCTCAGGGCGCAGCTGCACAGCTGATGAAGAGCTTGCCTGAGATGGTGTCATTTAGAGATGTTGGAAAAGATAGTTGTTTAGAGGAAGAAAATTAGCATCACTGTGATTACACGGTCAGTCATGAAACCTAAGATATATGGACTCAAATGACTTGAATCTATTTTTAACGCATTTAGTTGAATCACGAACACAAAGTACAAAACAGACCATGTTTAGAAAATGTCCCATCATGAATACTCTTAACATTTACTAAACATTTACACCTTTAGTTATGATAATGTACACATTTACATCATTTCCCTTTGTTCATTGGATCCTACGATACAGCCTTTATTTGTTTCTATCTGTTTGTTTGTGACAGGGTCCCATTATGTAGTCCATGCTGGCCTTGAACTCAAAATCCTTTTGCCTCACCTCCCAGAGTGCTGGAAATACAGTGTTTGCAATCACACTTGGCTTATGATACAGCATTACCTTTTCATTCTTTCAATAAGGACTTTTATTCTTTGAAGAATTCTGTAAATTAGATTAACAATAGTACATATGCATTGTTCAAATAATCCACCTGTGCCCCTTTTCTAAGCCTAGGGAACAATCTGCGGAAGAGAGGGCGTGATAGAATGTAAGGGCCTCGATTGGGGTTAATGGTGAAACTACAATAATATAGACTGGACACACATTTGATCAACTTGATTGAACATACAAGCCCCCCCTGCTGGATGGTGGGACCCATGAGCTGTGTGGGTTTGGGCACAACTGTTGGTTTTACATGAAAGATGCTTGTACTCACAAATTATCACCTATTGTTAAAAAAAACGAAAACAAAACAAAACAAAAAAGCAGAGAAAGATGCAGAAAACTTATGGCAGAATGCACGATCTGCGATGGGTAGGGGTGGGGTCGGGGGGAAGGGAAGGGGATATATGCCTGAACTGAATTGGAAAATGATGTATGAAATACACAAAGCATCAATAAAAATAAAAGAAAGAAAAAAAAAAGAAAAAATATAATTTCATGGCTAATATTGTACAAAATGGGTTTAAAATTTATTGTTATTTATTTATTGTTTATGTGTAATGGGCTTAAACTCACGATATATATGCAGGAGCTCATGGAGGCCAGAGGAGGGCATTCCCGAATCCCTGGAACTGGCATTACAGGTGGATGCTGGGACCCTAACTCCAGTACTCAACAAGAGCAGTAAGTCCTCTTAACTCCAACTCTCCAACTCTCTTAAACATGATTTTTGAAATATGTGCATATCAACAAGGAGATACAGTGATTCCTCTCATGACCCATGATGGCTAATCTTGGTTGTCAGCTTGACTGGATCTGGAATCGAATAAAATGCAAGACACTAGGCATTATTGTGAGGGACTTTCTTGATCAGATTATTATTTTAAAATTATTTTCATTTATTTTTATTTTATGTGCATGAGTGTTTTGCCTGCATATATGCATGCATGTGCACCTGTGCCATACAATGCCTATGGAAGCCAGAAGGAGGGATCAAATCTCATGGAACTGAAGCTATAGCTGGTTTTAGTCACCATGTGGGTGCTAGGAACTAAACCTGGGTCCTCTGCAAGAGCAGCCAGTGCTTTGATCTCTGAGATCGTTGCAGCAGCACCTTGGTCAGATTATTTGAAGCAAGACAATCTACCCTAAATGTGGGCACCACCTTCTGGTGGCAACTGAGATTGAAAGACTCTGAAAAAGAAGTTCTGATTTTTGCCTGCTTGTTTTCACTCGTGGTGACAAGTTCATCTATTCTGCTGCTGCTCTATCCTTCAGTGACATTAGAACCAGCTTCGTTAGGCTTCCAATATAGACTGAAGACTAGCATCTCTTCAGGAATCTTTTAGCACCAGACTGGGACTGGTGAGGCATTCATTCAGCCTCATGGACTATGCAAATACTGGATTCCTGGCCTTCTGACATGCAGGGAAAATGTTCATACACATAAAGTAAACATAAGTAAAAAATTAAATGAGTATTAAATTTTGATTGATGTTGTGTGTTTATGTATTTTATTTGCATATTATTATTTTTATTTACATTTGGAACAAACTAGCATGCTAGGTAGTTCTAGAGGGTTTGTGAGCATTTGAGCCTTTTGTCATGTAGGGCATTATAAAAAATGAATACATTTTTTTTTTTGGTCTTTTTGAGACAGGGTCTCCCTGTAGTCCCAGCTGTCCTGGAGCTCACTCTGTAGACCAGGCTGGCCTTGAACTCACAAAGATCCACCTGCCTCTGCCTCCCGAGTGCTAGGATTAAAGGTGTGCGCCACCATGCCCGGCTAAAAAAAATGAATACATTTTTATCTTCCTCCTTTTCAGTTCTCTTTGCTGGAACTAGCTCACTCTGTTCCAGGAGGGCATATAGCACACAGAAGCCCCATTGAGCTGCCACCTGCATTTAGAAAATCATCTGCATACTTCATTAGCATTTAAATATGTGTCAATATGCACTTATTGTCCAGATACAGTAGAGAGATAATTGTCAGTGCACTTTCAGAACTAGAGGAAAAAGTAATCCAACCTTTGCAACTGTCAATTTTATAAGAATGTTATATAAGAATATAACATAAGAATGTTATATAAGAATATAACATTCTTATAAAAGAACCAATAATCCATATCCAAAAGCAATAAATGCAAATGTTATAAACAGTTTTGGAAATATTGAATTATAAGATTGACTTTTTTTGAAATTTTTTTACAAGTTTAAAGGAGAATTAAAGAAGATTTTAAATAGAAGTTTCTTTGCTGGAACAGCAAACTGTATCTGCTCTGGAATATTTCTTAGCACTGAGACATTTACTGTACGCTGTAAGTAAACACAACATTTTTGGCAAATCTTTTTATGTTTTTAACATGAAGAAGACTGATAGCAACTTGTTTCTTTGGCTTATGGGTCATCAGCAGTTTATATCTTTCTGGAATCTTAGACAAACCCCCTCTCCACTTCTTCCAAAGATGAAAAAATATTTATGATCTTATCTCTTGATCAAAATAAAGTTTTGTGACATTTTTCACTTTAGTGTGAAGTACAAAGCCATAGAGTTCTGTCCATAGAGGCTGCTAGACTGGAAATAGTCTTTTGTCTTTGAAGTTATTTTAAATCATCAATTTGGAAATTCATACAAACAGTGAAAAATTTTCCATAGAATAAAAATGAAATAATCCTTTTTCATTGCATTACTAGAGAATGCTGTGAGAAATGTTTTAAATGTTTTAATATCAAGCACAAAAAGTTAAGATAACATAATTCATGCTTACATTTCTGCAGAAAGATGCAAATATCTGGGCTGGAGCTATGGTAGAACATTTGCCATTTGCATGCTTAAGGTCTTGGGTTCAATTCCTGGCATTGCAAAGTTTTGTGAATGAATAATTACTGCAATTAATCTATAAGTTATGATAGTCATCTGGTTCATGGTTGGACATGTTACTATCATAGCATAAACCTACTAAGGATATAAAACATTTGAGTGACAAAACCAGAAATAAGTTAATCAAAAACTGAAGGAAGGCTAGTATATTGGTAATTTCCATTGTTGTCAGTTTATATGATACACTTTCTGATAATGCTAAAAATGTTAAGGTTGGTGCTAGAGACTGTTCAGTGATTTAAAACATTTTCAGCTCTTTCAGAAGACCCAAGTTCAGTTGCCAGTACCTAGGTCGGGCAACTCACCACTGCCTGTAACTCCAGATTCAGGGTATCTGACACACTCTCTGGCCTCTGAGGGTACCTGGAGTCATATACATACATACATACATACATACATACATACTTACTTACTTGGAGAGAGAGAAAAATCAAATTTAAAGAAGAGTGTCAAGCCAGGCTTGGTGCTGTGCACCTTTAATCCTAGGACTTAGGAGGCAGAGGCAGGTGGATCTTTGTGAGTGCAAGGCCAGCCTGGGCCACAGAGTGAGTTCCAGACAAGCTGGAGCTACAGGGAGACCCTGTCTTGAAAAGACCAAAAAAAAAAAAAGAGTGTCAAGGTTATGGAATATACTCAAAACTCTAATCAGCACAACACATACATTTTTTGTCTCAACACTTTTTACTCATCATTGAGCGAAAGCATAATTTCAGTGGTATTTTATAAATAATAGTAGTTTAAGTGCATTTCTATCAAGATTCCAAACAACATTCCTTTAACATTTGAAGCATGCAATAGTGGGATATTATTGAAAACACTTTATGACAGCTTACCAACCAAATAAAGAAAAACATATAGAAAATAAGGATGAGGGCAGCTGACAGCTCAACAGATAAAGGTGCTTTTCCCCAGCCTTCATGATCTGAGTTCAATCCCTGGGACCCACATAGTAGAAGAACTGATTCTTACAAGTTGTCCTCTGACCTCCACATGCATGATATAGAGTACACTCAAGTACACATACACATGTGTACACACACACACACACACATACAAGAAAATAATTAAAATAAAGTTCTTAGTTTAATTCTGAATTGTCCAAAGAATTTATAATACAGCTACTTTGTTCTCAATGCTTTTTAACTTAAGATCTTTATTGTTTCAAATTATATTACGAGAGAGATGAGAAAGTAAAGTTAGAGGTTTTTGTTTTCTTTTTCCTCCCTTCCTTCCTTCCTTTCTTTTTTTTTTTTTCTCTTTCTTTTCTTTGAGGCAGTATTTCTATGTAGCCCAGGCCACATAGTTTACAGGTATGTGCCACCAAGGTTTGCTAGAGTTCTAGTTCTCAAACATACTCCAAATTCACATGTCTGATATCTTTAAGGATGCCGTTTAAAACTTGGGTGTATCTTAAAGCCTCTTCTTCATTTTTGTTATTGTGCCAACTGACAATATTTCTAGCTGCATCTGGAAGATGTAAGAAAAGTCCAGTCATTTGATTTATGAACCCTACAAGTGGAGTGTCTAGGGAAGGAACTTTTAGTCCCCAGTAAAGTCTTTGAATTCATAAACATCTTAAAAAATTGAATCCTTATACACAAAAAAAATGTACTTAATCAAGGTTAGTTTAGAAGAATCAGAGTATAGCAAGAGCTGTTATTGAACAATTAAGACACAACTCCTCAGAACTGAGTTGTGTCATCTTATTTGAACTTCATTAGTCTTCTGTTTGAACTTGGCTATTTCAGCAAACATACACACATACACCACACACACACACACACACACACACACACACTCAAGCATGCTAAGCAGTTTTTTGGGAAGAAATCTTGTAGTCCTAGAAACTTGTATGTCAAGCATATGGCTTAATTCTTTATGATTTTCGTGTTTTCCAAGGGTGCTTTTATGCCTGGAGAAAAGGTACATTAAGACATGTCTGGAGGTCAGCAGGTGTCTGTGAACAAGCATTTTGTGCAAGCAGTGAGTTGGCTTATGGATAAGGATGAGATGTGGTCAGCTTGTGACTGCTGAGTGGGAATGTTTCAAAACCTACTGAATACAAAGTTGGGTGGGGTGACAAAACTGTTAAGGGACAATCCGGATTGTAAGAAATGACATCAGTTAATGTTTGTGAGTTAAATCAGGATGTTCACCTGTGTGTAGAATCTAACCTGGATCTTAAATAAGAAACAAGAGAATCATAGTGGTTCCATGGGAGGTAGTTTGGTCTATTTCTAGAAGGTCACTTTGGTTTTCATACTCAATTCCTATCCCACTTTTCAGTTTTACATATTCTTGGTTTTTTTCTTTTTAAATGTATTTACTTATTTTATATGTATGAATGGTTTGTATGTAAGTGCACCATATGAGTGCAATGAAGGGGAAGCCAGGTAAGAACACTGGATACTCTAGAACTGAAATTATCAAGAGCTGTTAACCACCATTTACGTGCTGGGCCCCTAAATGGCCCCAATCCTAGGTTGTCTGCAAGAGCAGTTGGTTCTCCTAACCCCTGCACCATCTCTGGAGCCCCCAGTGTTTACTGAATAGGTAGAGATGCATGTCCTTGTAAGGCCCTGATAGCACATATTGTTGGCCAGGAATTGTCCTTCACTGACTGATCTCTCTTAGAACCTCAAGCTATAATATCATAATAGAATCTTGAAGAAAGCAAATCAAAGTTTATATTATTCCTTTTGGGGAAGATTTTGAGTGAGTTACCTAACCTCCTCAAACCTCAGTTCCTTGTCAGTACATTAGGGAAAATGCCAACACCTTTCCTCTACAGTCATTAAAGACTGAATGGCATAAAGCTTACATAGAATTTAATTAAGTAGAGTGTCTATCACAAAGAACATGTTGAATATATTTTTAAATAGAAAGTATACCTTCTCTCATCCTCAGGCAAATCACCCTTTCATCTCAAGCACTGCCGTTTTTGGTGCAGAGGTGACTTTTCAGGATGAATTAGTCCTTCTAACTCTTATGTCCCATTTTTACCTTAGCCTGTATTTCTTCCCTGGCAGCATCAAGTCCTAGAATACTTTTTTGCCTTAACTTAGTAACTGTCCCTTATTTAAATATCTGGGAAGTCTAAGGCCTTATTATTACAAACACTGGTATAGCAAACTTTGGCTACTTTGTATGACTGAGAGAAAGAATGAGGGTGAAACTGAGAAAAGATAGGAGTAAAGGAAACTGGACATTAAGGGAATATATTAGCTTGCCAGGAATGCCATACAAAGTACCTTGGACTGAGTGCCTTAAACAATGGAAATGTATTTTTCTCTCAGTTCTAGAAGCTGCAGGTCCAAGGTCAAGTTTTAGCAGGCTCTCTTTTTGGCTTGTAGGTAGATGGCCCTCTTCACACACTCTTACCTCTCTGTGTGTCTGAGTCTTAACACATCTTCTACAAAAGAATATTGGTCATTTTGGGTGTGGTAGTGCATGCCTTTAATCGGAAGGTAGAGGCAGTTGGATCTCTGTGAGATTGAGGCCAGCATGGTCCACGCAGCAAGTTCCAGGGCAAATGGGACTACAGGGTGACCCTGTCTCAAAAGATTAAAAAAAAAAGAAAAGATTATTAGTCATATTCAACTAAGGCTCATTTAATCCAATTTAATTAATTTTTTAAATATCTTTTTTTTTTTGGCTTTTCAAGACAGGGTCTCCCTGTAGCTCCAGCTGTCCTGGAGCTCACTTTGTAGACCAGGCTGGCCTTGAACTCACAAAGATCCACCTACCTCTGCCTCCCGAGTGCTAGGATTAAAGGCGTGCACCACCATGCCTGGCAATTCTTTAAATATCTTATCTCTAAATATAATCACATTCAGGATTTCAACACATGAGTTTTGGAAAGACATAATTCAGTCTATACTGGGAGAATAAAATAGTGAAGTAGAAAATACCCAGGGAGACTTTGGAGGAGGCAAAGGCCTCTAAAGGCTAGTCAAACAAACTTAATGTGAGGACAGTCTCTACAGGTTGCATGAGCAGGAGAAATCAAATTCCAACAGACAAAAGAAGTACAAACCAAAGCCTCCTAAGAAGTTTCCAAAGTGTGCTACATGCTTTAAACATGCTTTAAGCTCTTCTTCCCAACCTCTCAATCTCCTACATAAAAGTAGTTTAGTTTAAACTCTGCCTCTATATAACCAATATTTTTACTATAATATGCTAATCGTACATACTATGATATGCTTTATTACTGTAAATGTATTCTAAAACCAATACTACTTCTAACTCTTTTTTGTCACTTCCCTCTCTGATGCTGCTGATGTTTTCTTCCCCTGGTCACCTTTTCCCACATAATCAATGTAATATTTATTCCCAAGTTCTCTCTTGATTAACCTAAGGACTCAGTTCAGGGGCTGAAGAGATGGCTCAGTCATTAAGAATGCTCACTGCTCTTGCAGAGGACCCGTGTTTGGTTCCTAGCTCCCATAGTTCACAGGTGTCTGGAACTTCAGCTCCAGGGGATCTGATGTTCTCTTCTGGACTTTACAGGTACCTGCATTCACATGTGCATCTACCTCCCCACACATATACACATCTTAAAAATAAATGTATTAATACAGGAGATCTCTGATATCAGCAATGGATTATTCTGCCAAGGAGATGTTGGCTAGGGGATCCAAGTCCCCCCAAAAGGGTAAAGGCTTTTTGCCTGCACACTGGGATACCTGCAAGATGAGAGGTGGTAAGGCCCTGCTGTCGAAGACCTGGTGTAAGCATGGGAAAGATGTATTGAGACCATACTTGCAAGTGTATTGGTCTCTGGGATGCCAGAGACCAACTGTACCACTAAATCAATAAATCAATGCCACTAAATCAATAAAGCAAATATTGATCACCTTGAGTCAAGCAAGACTCCTCTGTCAGCATCAGCTATACCTCACCTGCCTGGAAATACTGTGCAGCAGTGGCAGCCATATGTCTGTATATCCCCAAAATAATTGGCTAGTAGCTCTCTCCTTGGAGGAATAATTCATGGCTGATGCCACAAGCTTACGTCCTCTAGTGGTTAGGAGATGTTATAAGCCACAGTAAGACCTTGTCATCTTTTACAGAAAAGCTATAGTTCATGGATTAGCATACCATCCAAACATCTGTGTCTATATCAACGTAACCTACCATAATAATTAGTACTGTTTAAATGCCTGTATATCTAATTGCTTGTGCTTCATCAGTAGGAGTAAAAGGTTATTCCTGGATAATCTTCCAACCCGTGAAAGGAAACAGCCTGAACTGATCAGAGTCCAAAACAACATCTCCAGAGAAAGTAGACTGTTTTGCTTCTCGACCACTTGTGTCCCTTTTCTAAAGCCTAGGGAACAATCTGCAGAAGAGGGGTGTGGTAGAATGTAAAGGCTGCGATTGGGGTGAATTATGAAACTACAGAAATATAGACTGGACTCTTATTTGATCATCATGATTTTACATACAAGCCCCTCCAGCTGGACAATGGGGGCCTTGGGCTGTGTAAGTTTGGGCATAGCTGCTTGCAAATTGGTTTTACATGAAGGATGCTTGTATTCATTACTTATTACTTTTATCAAAAAAATAAAAAAATTAAAAGTCCTTAGAAAAATGAATTAGTTCAGAAGCCAAATAAGTGATGAATGCAAAGAAAGAAATGAAACTTAAAGCCTTCAATCCTCTCTCCCTTTACAGTAAGGGGCAGAGCAGATGCCATTCTATATTATTGATAAACAACTATTTCAGCAACTGTTTGTATGAATATTTGTACTTGACACTGACTTGGTTGATAAATCGTCCCTTGGGAGGGTCTGTCTCTGGATATAATCAAACTTATAACTACTGTAAAAGCCCTTTCCATGTTCAAAGAAAGCACAGCTGTGCTTGCTCTTCATTTGACTTCTTAGAAGAGGAAAATCTTAACATTAAGTGAAAAACAATTTAAGGAAGGAAAGAATGCTTTGAGTTCAAACGATAACTTTCTTTAAAATGTTTTTATTAATTTAACAATCATTTTGCCATCAAATGCAAACTGAAACATTAAACATTACCCCTCTGCATCTTCTGTGGTCTTCTCCCCAAACAAAAAGGGGCCGCCTAAATTCTATATTACCATCAGTAATTAAAGGGTTCTATTGTCTCTTTTACTAAATTCCTATGTGGTGGACATGACCAGATTCACTGAAAATATTTTCTGCTACACTTGGTGTCTTACACTTGATTTTGTACTTATTTAAGGAACTTTTCATTACTTAATAAAATCTTGGTTAGAAAACATCAAAATTAAAAATTTCTAGACCATTACTGTGCAACCAATGGATAATTTATTCATATACTAAATCTCACTGGAAACTTTTTCATTTTTAAAATAAATGTTATTAATCCTTCCAGAATTCCAAACAATGTATTTTGATCTCTGTTTACCCCAATCTCTCCCCTTAACTCCTCCCACATCAGCTTCCACCCCATATACCCAATTTTGTGTCCTCTTTAAATTTCAAAAATGTAAAATCTCTTGTCTATTCGGTTGTGAGCCTGAGCCTTTAACAGCTGTGCCAGGAGGTATGGATGGGGCAGGAGATCTAAATTCGATTAAAAACTGTTCTATGAAATGTATAAAAGCTCAATAAAATTAAGGAAAAAGGCAAAAACAATTGCAAAAGCTCATCTACTCCAATTTTTGCTGTCCCTTCACTTTTAGGTATGGGGCCGACCAGGAGTCACACCCTTAAATAAAACTGCCACTCTCTCTCCACCAGAAGCCAGCAGCTCTCCATAGATCCTCAGTTAGGGGGTTCAAGTTTATGTTTTCAAATATTTTTTAAATGTTTATTTTATTTTTAATCAGGTCTATGTAAATGGTATGTGTACATGACTGAGAGCGCCCATCAAGGCTAGAGAGGGTGACAGACAGCCTGGAGCTAAAGCTAGAGGTGGTTGTGAGCATTCTGATCTGAGATTATTTGGGTGCTGGACACCAAATGCAAATCCTTTATAAGAGCAGTATGTAGCCTTAAACACTGAGCACCATGTTTTGTGCTTCTTTTTTTTTTTTTTTTCTTTTTTTTTTTTTTTTTATTCTTTATGTGTATGAATGCACTGTCTGCATGCAGGTCTGTGCAACCGTGTCGTGCAATGCCGTGGAGGTCAGAAGAGGGTGTCGGATTCCCCTGGAACTGGAGTTAAAGACAGTTCTCAGCCACCATGCGGGTGCTGGGGATCGAACCAGGGTCCTCTGCAAGAGTAGTCGGCGCTCTTAACCACTAGGCCATCTCTCCAGCCCCTGTGCTTCTTTTTTTATATTACTCTAAAATATGAATACATACTTTCCACTCATATACAATAATTACAGAGTCTGAAAGTAAGTGGTAGATGGATTCTAGCCCTCTTAAGAGATTTACATTATAACAACATAGTTGCTTTCAGATAAACAGAAATATAATGATAATGTTGTTCACTTGCCTTTCATCTGGGGATTTGCTTCTAAACTGCCACATGGAGGTTGTGTTTTTGAATTGAGCACAATTTTTATTTATTTTTTATTTTTTATTTTTTTTTTTTTTTTTTTTTGTCTTTTCAAGAAAGGTTCTCCCTGTAGCCTAGCTGGCCTGGAATTTGTGATGTAGACTGTAGACCACGGTGGCTTTGAAATCTCAGAGATCCACCATCCCCTGTCTCCCACATGCAGGGTGTAAAGCACCCAGCTGAACACAATTATTATTTTTTTGGGGGGGGGGATTAGCTTCAGGTGGTCTTGGGAAATCCCAGATCTCAAGACTCACACAGGCCCACCTTTTATAGCAGCTAGGAGGACAGCTCCGCCCCCCACAGCTACACAAGCCAATCGAGCCAAAGAGGATTGAATCAAACCAAACAATCTGCCTGGCTAAAGCACCCAGCTCCTACCTGTGCTTCAGGTGGTTTGGGGAAATCCCCTTTTTGAGTGGTCATAAATGAAGAAAATAGTGGGGTTCTTATTAAGTTGAAGACACAGCTTACTTGGGCTACCATTATTTTATACTTAACCTGGAAATACAATTAAAAGCATCTTATAAGTTTATATTTTCTACCTCAATAGACATCGATATGCTTTAATTTGCTATTATATGGGCATATTTTAATAGAAAATTTATATACAAATATAATAGTATTTGTTGAGAACCAATTTCTTAGTAAAGTAATTATTAAAATGTGATGACAGGCTGGGAGTGGTGGCGCCCCCCCCTTTAATCCTAGCACTTGGGAGGCAGAGGCAGGCGGATCTTTGTGAGTTCAAGGCCAGCCTGGTCTAAAGAGTGAGTTCCAGGACAGCTGGAGCTACAGGGAGACCCTGTCTCAAAAAGACCAAAAAAAAAAAAAATGTGATGAGATGGCAGTATGTCAAATATTGACAAGCAATGAATCTCCTAATTCTGGGCTTTTAATGACAACAACATTTTTACATGGGCAATAAATGACTGTATGTCTTCACAGAATTAATGTATGAAACTGTTAATATTAATTTGGTCTTTAAATTGATGATATAATTAAATCAAATGCCTGAGTGGTTGTCATAGTATGTGTGGTGGTTTGAATGGGAAATGTCCCCCACAGGCTCCCATATTTCAGTACTTGGTCATCAGTGTCTCGCACTATTTGAAGAGCTTCACTGGACGAAGTATGCCACTGAGGTGGCTGGCTTTGAGGGTTTACAGTCTTGCTCTGGTTCCAGTCGCTCTCTCTGATTCCTGTGTGTGGTTGAAGATATGAGCTCTCAGCTCCCTGCTTCTGTTACCTCCTGCCATACCCCCGACTCCCATCCATATGGACTCTCCTTCAGGAACCACAAACTCAAATAAACTCTTCCTTCTGTAAGTTGCCTTTGTAGTGATTTTTTATTTATTTTATTTTATTTTAATTTTTATTTATTTTATTTTATTTATTTCTGTATGTGTACCAATGTACTGTCTGCTTGCAGGTTTGTGCACCCGTGTCGTGCAATGCCGCGGAGGTCAGAAGAGGGTCTCGGATTCCCCTGGAACTGGAGTTCACCTGGAATTGGAGTTTCAGACGGCTCTCGGCCGCCATGTGGGTGCTGGGGATCGAACCCGGGTCCTCTGTAAGAGCGGTCGGCGCTCTTAACCGCTAGGCCATCTCTCCAGCCCCTGTCGTGATTTTTTTAAATCATAACAACAGAAAAGTATTTAACACAGCATTGCTTTTCATTTGTGCTTTGTTTACTTTTTGAAGTTCAACTTATTTTACATAGATTAATGTCTGGGGAAGAACTTATAAAGATGACAAAGAGTAAATATATTGTTTAGGAAATGAAAGTATCAGGTGCTTGGGTAAAAACACATAGAGAGTTGAATGAAAGCATTAAGAACAGTTGTTTTTCAGTATGGATTTAATTGTGCTATAGTGTGTAAAGAAGAAACTACACCTGATTATATAATATTTACTTTTATCTAGTTATTAATTCTTTAATTATTTGTGTATAGTTTATTTTACTGGAGTTATTTATTTTAAAAATTAAACACTTAATTATTAATTATTTGTATGTAGATATGTGTGTGACACAGTATGTGTGGAGATGAGAAGATGATTTGTGAGAGTCAGTTCTTGCCTTCAATTATGTGTGTTCCTGAGATCAAACTAGGGTCATCTTGGACCTTTACTTGTTGAGCCATATTACTGGCCTGGTTTTTGTTGTTGTTGTTGTTTAAAATTCTTATTCATGTGGGTGGAAAGATGGCTCAGCAGTTAAGAGCACTGGCTGCTTTTGCAGAGGACCTGGGTTTGGTTCCCAGCACCCACACGGCAACTAACAACCATCTGTAATTCCAATTTCAGGGGACCCAATGTCCTCTTCTGATTTCTGTGGGCATTGCATAAGGGTGTACCCACTTACATGCAGGCAATACACTTATACACAAACAATAAATATGATAAAACATTAAGAAATTCTTATTCATAGAAGTGCTTAAAACTATATATGTGCATATATACACATAAACATCAGATGAAACAGCATATCCATTGTATTTGTTCCTATTAACAAAAAAATTATGGAATTCTATATTCCTCAAATGTATATAATCAAGCATTTTTCTTAGAACTTTTATTCAATTAATCTAATTTTATAGAGCACAAGACAATTTTTTTTACTTTAAATCATTAAGGTAATTTTGAATCTCAATAGTCACTAAAGAAGAAATTAAAATTTTCTCAGTAGACACCTTTACAACTAGAGCAAGAATCCTAAATTTCTTATATCATTTACACTTGAAGAAGTGGAGGCAAGGGACATGAGAAAAGTAAAACAGTAAAGTAAAAAAACGTCCACATGGAGAACCTTATTTATGTTAATGCTCAAGAGAGCAATCTCCTGCTCAGTAGTGCTGTCCATGTCACATGTGATGGATTAGAACAGTGTCTACGGGATTCCCTTGCTTTCCTTTGCCTAGATTAACAGAACTCTTTTTGTAATTTATTCATGTCTGTTGACTTGGAATATAACTGGACATGTTCACTACCTCCTGCCCCAGTCAGTATGACAAACATTCTCTGATAGGTTTTACCAGTGCTCTTCTACCAAGAATAGCTTCACAATTTCTTTTTTTTTTTTTTTTNGTTTTTCCTGTCCCCCGGCTGACATTCCTCACACTTGGGTTTTTTTTCTCTTCACTTCCTTGATTTTTTTTTTTTTTTTTTTTCTGTCTCTGACATTCCTCACACTTGGGTTTTTAGAAGAAATATTATTGTTTGTTTTTTTTTTATATTTTGAAGATAGTTAAAAATGGGGGGAGGGCACAGCTGAGCAGGGTAGCACATGCCCGTAGTCCCAGAACTTGAGGAGATGGAGGGTCCTCATAAATTTAAGTCCATTCTGGTTGACATACAAGTTCCAAGCCAGTCAGGACTCATACTGATACCCTGTCTCATAAAATAAAGGCCAAATGTTAGTCACTGTAAAGTAAAACCTTTTCAAAAAGTAAACTGTTCTAAAACGCCACTTAAAAAAATAATGTTAAGCTTATCTGTAATTCTAGTTGCTGAGACAGAAGGAAAAGAAGTTCAAGTCCAGCTTGGACCTGATGAGAGAGAGAGAGAGAGAGAGAGAGAGAGAGAGAGAGAGAGAGAGAGAAAGAAAGAGGAGAAATATTAACAATTAGGATAATCTATGGATTCCCATTAGCTTATTCATTTCTTCTTTTTATTTTTAAGATTTATTTATTATCTATCTATCTATCTATCTATCTATCTATCATCTATCTTATCTATATATCTATTTGTTTATTATTTTGTTTATTTTGAGACAGGGTCTTCCTGAAGCCCCAGATGGCCTGGAGCTCATTATGTAGACCTGGCTGGCCTCTATCAGATTCAGTGACAGCTGTTCATTGGATAGGTAACATTTATGTGGTTCCTCCTTGCATAGCTTAGGAAAGCACTACAAACAAATTTTAAAACACAAAGGCACAAAAATCACTAATATAGAAAAAGGTTTGCTTCAAAAAGTATTTTTATGTATGTTACTCAAACTTGTCTGTCTCAAATGCAATGTTTCACCCATGTGTTGGCCTTCTTGTAAGACCTTAGAAAAAAATCAAAACATTTTCTGGGGTGAAATCCCTTTATAGCAGTTCCAGACAAATCCAGAGAGATTGTAGTCAGACTGCAAGTTGCTGGACTTTTAAAGAGGATAAAAAAAAAAACCTTTATTATACAAAGAAATTGTATTTCTCCTACATTATAATGGCCTTCTTAAGACCTCCCACATGGCTGCTCTGACTGACAAATCTGACATGCCTCAATATTACCACAGCATTCCAGCTAATTACTTAGAGACAGATAAACCCACCCAAGGCCAGACAGTAAGTAGGAACGTATGTGAAGAGTGATCTCATCCTGGGATTCTTGAAGAGACAACACAGGCATGGAAATTAAAAGGAAAAAGAGAGAGACAAAAATAGTAATTAATGTTTTGTATTTCACCCACCTTCCTTCTTTTCTCCCTTGCCCCTTTGTCCTGATCTTTGATGATTTACAGCAAATGCACCCACTACAAAACCATTAGGGCATGCAGACTTTGAGGGTCAGGGTCCTCACTTGCAGGGAATTGCCGACCTTCACCAGAAGCTGCAGTATTAGAACTTTAACAGACACATCTTGGAATGATATGTGCACTGTTGGGAATGTCTCTGGAAAATCATGAAAACTTAATTGTGGGAAGTTGCTTAGGGAAAGAGTTTGTGAAGGCAGTGTATTTCAAGATATCTTGAAAATAGTCAAATTAAGCTTTACTGTGACAAAACTTTCATTGAAAATTTTACTAACTTTAAGTACGCAGTTCAATTAATTTTGACATGCAGGCACAGGGATTTTTTTTTATCCCCTAACTCATCTTCTCCAACATCTTTAACATGAGTTCAGAAATTGCTTTTCCTAACCTATACAACTACTGATTTTGCTATTTTTCTTCTCTGTTATTTCATATAAATATAATAATACGTATAGCTTTTTTAGCTGACTTCTTTGACTAACATTTTTGAAATCCATTCACATTGGATTTCAGCTTGGCCAATCATCTTTAGATGGCCCAGATTTTTTGTTTTTGTTTGTTTGTTTGTTGTTGGTTTCTTCTCTCTTTTTTGGGTGTGTATTTTGAGACAGAGTCTCCTTGTAATTCTAGCTGTCCTGAAACTCTCTATGCAGTCCACACTAACCTCAATTTCACAGAAATCTGCCTGTGTCTGCCTCCCTAGTGTTGAGATTAAAGGTATGCACACCAGGACTGGATATAGGTGGTCTGTTTTTTGTTTTTTTTTTTTTAATTTTTTTTATTTCCGTGTGTGTATGAATGTATTGTTTGCATGCAAGTCTGTGCACCCGTGACGTGCAATGCCGCGGAGGTCAGAAGAGGGCGTCGGACTCCCCTGGAACTGGAGTTCTCCTGGAATTGGAGTTTCAGACGGCTCTCGGCCGCCATGTGGATGCTGGGGATCGAACCCGGGTCCTCTGCAAGAGCGGTCGGCGCTCTTAACCGCTAGCCCATCGCTCCAGCCCAGGTGATCTGTTTTTAATCAAGCCTTATTGATATTCACTTAAATGGATATATTAGGAGTTTTTCATCTATTCATTTAATTTTGGGGTGTTGGCTTTATTTTTTAAATTAAATATATTTTAATAATTATATAAAGCAGGAAAAGTCATACATTTTAGTAGGTACTATATGATGTATTGATGCCTTATACATTGTTTAAGCACATTAAGCATCTCTTTTTATTGGTGTAAGGACATTATGCCCCATAATGGTTTCATAGAGACATTTTTAATATCAATATTTTTTATACATAGTAATGAAAAACGCAGTATCAATCTTTCCTTGAGTGTGTCTTAAGTAATTCTTCCTATTTAGATGTCCTAAAGGTATTTTTTTTGGTCTTTTCAAGACAGGGTCTCCCTGTAGTCCCAGCTGTCCTGGAACTCACTCTGTAGACCAGTCTGACCTCGAACTCACAAAGATCCGCCTGCCTCTGCCTCCTGAGTGCTAGGATTAAAGGTATGCGCCACCATGCCCCGCCTCTAAAGGTATTTTTATGATTCCTTCTGAACTCTTGAATTTTGCTTTTTTACATTTATGTGATCAGCATCTAGAGCTTATCCTTGTATATGGTATGAGGCAGTTTTATGTGTTTTTACTTGGAGAGAATACGACCTAAGTATTAGTTATGCCAAGGTATGTACTGCAAGTGATGTTGCTTTCTATGTGAGGGCTAGTTTCCATTTTTAAGATATTCATGTTGCTTTCTATGTCCCTGGAGTCTGACACCCATGTTGCTATCATTTACTAATAATGGAGTATGTTATATTATGATAGTTTTTATGGTTTCTAATGGAAAGAGTGATATGTGGATTCCTGGCTCTTATGTTCACAGTCTCAAGTGCTGCTGGTGAAACTGATGGAACTGATTTAGTGTCTCATTTTCATTTCACATAACAATATGCTTTTTTGTTTCTTTTTCAGAAAGGGCCTTGCTATGGGGTCAGGCTGGCCTCTAACACATGATCCTCTAACTCAGCCTTCCAAGTAATGGGAATACAAGTGTATTCCCATTACTTGGAAGAGGTAGAGGATACAAAAATCCAGTGGTGGGGCTGGAGAGATGGTGAGGTTAAGAGTGCTGACTGCTCTTGCAGAGGACCTGGGTTCGATTCCCAGCACCCACATGGCGGCTAAGAACCATGTTTAACTCCAGTTCCAGGGGAATCTGACGCCCTCTTCTGACCACTTCGACATTGCACTACATGTGTGCACCAACCTACATGCAGACAGTACACTCATACACATAAATATAATAAATAAATAAATAATAAAAAATAAATAATCTAGTGGTAAACCTGATGTTCCTTGATGGTATTAACCACAGAGTACTGCAGGAACCATCAATTTGGAGACAGACAGAAATCTCCAAGAACGATGCTGTCTACTCTTTGCACTTCAATTATAAATGCTGTTGGCATCATCTCTACCAAGTAGATATTTAAATTGCCTTATTTCTTCCTTGAATGTCTTCTAACTTGCTTATATCTTTGTATTTTGATTTTGTATTGTATATCTCCATCTTTCAAAATATAGAATGCTTTCCCATTTATGATGGCATGATGAATTATTATATTATCACTTGTTTGATCAGAGTTTACATTTAAGATTACATCTCTCATTTAAATATTATACTCTAAAAATTAATTAAATATGAATTATTATGAAATATGAATTCATACATGCATTAAAACAAAACTCTATCTTATTAGCTTACTCCAACAAAAAATCTCTTAAACAATCAAAGTCTAATTCTTCCATTAAGGAAAATTCTTTCTTCAAAAAGATGAGTAATCAGCCGGGCGTGGTGGTGCACGCCTTTAATCCTAGCACTTAGGAGGCAGAGGCAGGTGGATCTTTGTGAATTCAAGGCCAGCCTGGTCTACAGAGTAAGTTCCAGGACAGCTGGGACTACAGGGAGACCCTGTCTCGAAAAGACCAAAAAAGATGAGTAATCAAACATTTGAATATCTTGCTCACTTAAGTTCATTAATTTCATATTTACATGCATCTATCAAAATGTACAAACTAAATGATTTAAAGTTTTTACAATGTCTTTATTCTTGTTCTATAGTGTGAAGGAGTTGAGTGGTTCATTTGCCTGTATCCATATATATGCCATAATATCTATAAAATACAGAAAACAATAAATTATCGTAGTCATAATCTTTTGTACTTCTGGTCTATTTATTAAGAGTTTGGTGTTTGCTATGTTGTTTAGAAGCATAGTTATTTCTCTTCCATGGCCATAAGTTTCCTGTCTTAAAATGATGACTTTCCAGGCTCCTTATGATCACCAACTGATATTTTTCCAATACTGGGGATTTAGCCCATGGCCTTGCATTTGGTAGGCAAGCACTCTAGTACTGATGGGAAGCCTCAACTCCTTTTGGTTTTGTGAGTCCTGTAGCATAGGCTTATCTGATTCTTGCTATCTAGCCCAGGCTGGCCTCAAATTCATGGCCATCTTTCTCCTTCATCCTCCTGAAAGGTGGGATTGCAGGCATAAGCAAACACTCCTGGCTTTAAATGACTGAATGTAGAAAGAATTTAGCAGTTTCGGAATTGCTTTATAACAGGTGGCTAGAGTAGAAGACATGAGGTAGTATTATAGTTTCTCATTTTGTTGAAAGATGTAGGATTTGAAATATTTCAGTATTATATACTTTCAGTAGATATTTGTAAATTTTATATCTACATTTCAAGGCTTGAAATTATTACATTTTTGTATTTCTGTCTTAATATTAATTATATTAATATTAATATCTTCCATACTAAATACATTATTTGTAATGTTACTGTGTTTTTTGAAAAGGATAGGAAAACTGATTCATCAATGAATTGACTTTTTAATGATTTTAAAGATTTCATGTAATAGATAAAAATGGGGTGAGTTGAAAGGGAGAAAGAATAAAGTGGATTCATTAAAAATTGTTGTTACTAGTAGGATCCAGAGAGGGGCCTGATGTCTGCAGCAATCTGAGGCATTTCTCCCTTCAATGCCCAGAGAAGTCAGTCCTTCTGCTGGCACTTCCTGGTACATCCTACTCACTGCAAAGCTGCATTTTCTTTCTCAGCCATTAAGTTGGTGATACTCTGGCCTGTTGGAACATACAAATCCTTTCCCATAGTTAGTTTTAAGATTTGGATTGCAAGGTTTTTTGACAAAAAGTTTTCATATCTATCTCTATCCCCCTTTTTTATTTTAGGTTTATATTTTTGACCCATGAGTCTCAAAAAAGCAGTTGTATTATACATACCTATAGGGTGGAATCAAGGCTTACCTTCTAGGTGCCACAAAGGTTTTAATACAAGAGACTTTCTTAACTCCCCCCTATAGAATAAGGAGAAATAGGATGATGATGAGGTCGTTCTCCAGCTGTAGATTGGAGCCAGCTGTTACAGAGGTATTCTCTTGTAAAATCGGTAAAACTGCCTTCTTTAATTGACTAATGGGCATAGAAACTGTGAAAAAGATTATTCTCTATTCAGAACCAGGTATAATGCTAAAGTCTCCTTAAGCTATGCACTTAAGCAAAATATATTAATACAGGAGCTCTGACATCAACAATGGATTATTCTACCAAGGAGATGTTGGCCAGGGGATCCAAGCCCCCACAAAAGGTAAAGGCTCCTTGCCTCCAAACTGGGATATCTGCAGGAAGAGAGGCGATAAGACCCTGCTGTTGAAGACCTGATATAAACATGGGAAAGATGTATAGAGACCACACTTGCAAGTATACAGATGGTCTCTGGAATGCCAGAGAGTGTTACCAAAGGCCACTAAACCAATAAAGCAAATATAGGTCTCCTTGAGTCAAGCAAGACTCCTCCGTCAGCACTAGCTACACCTCATCTGCCTGGAGATACTGTGGAGCAGTGGCAGCCATATGTCTGTATATCCCAAGTCTAATTGGCTATTAGCTCTCTCCTTGGAGGAATAACCCACGGCTGATGCCACAGGCTTACATCCTCTAGTGGTTAGGAGATGTTATAAACCACACAAAGACCCTGTCATACTTAACAGAAGAAAATGTAATTCATGGATCAACATACCATCCAAACATCTGTGTCTATCCCAAAGTAACCTACCATAACAATTAGTACTGTTTAAATGCCTATATATCGGGGCTGGAGGGATGGCCTAGCGGTTAGGAGTGCCGACGCTCTCGCAGAGGACCCGGGTTCGATCCCCAGCACCCACATGGCGGCCGAGAGCTGTCTGAAACTCCAATTCCAGGAGAACTCCAGTTCTAGGGGAATCCGAGACCCTCTTCTGACCTCCGTGGCATTGCACGACACGGGTGCACAGACTTGCATGTAGACAGTACATTCATACACATACAGAAACAAATAAAATTAATAAAAAAATAAAAAATAAAATAAAAAAAATAAATGCCTATATATCTAATTGCGTGTGCTTCATTAGTAGGATCGAAAGGTTATGCCTGTACAAGCTGTCAGCCCATGAAAGAAAACAGCCAGAATTGACTAGAGACCAAGACAACAGCTCCAGAGAAAGAAAACTGTTTTGCTTCTCATCCACCTGTGGCCCTTTTCTAAGCCTAGGGAACAATCTGCGGAAGAGGGGGCATGGTAGAATGTAAGGGCTGCGATTGGGGTGAATGGTGAAACTACAACAATATAGACTGGACACTGATTTGATCAACTTGACTGAACGTACAAGGCCCCCTGCTGGATGATGGGACACATGAGCTGTGTGGGTTTGGGCACAACTGCTCGCAAATTGGTTTTACATGAAGGATGCTTGTACTCACAAATTATCACTTATTGTTAAAAGAAATGAAAACAAAACAAAACAAAACAAAAAAAAAACAGAGAAAGATGCAGAAAAATTACGGCAGAATGCATGATCTGGGATGGGTAGGCGTGGGGTGGGGGGAAGGGAAGGGGATATATGCCTGAACTGAATTGGAAAATGATGTATGAAATACACAAAGCATCAATAAAAAAAAAGAATAAAGTGGAATTCTATTTGCTGATTTCTGATTCAAGATCATTTAATTAGCTGAAAAAACAGTATGTCACAAAATAATATCAGATTAATTTCTGTAAAATATTAGGCAATGAATTACTGATACATGTAGTTAAGGAGACAGGTTCATGGATTAACCTTTACTCATCTGGAATGATTCATAGATGAAGCAAAAACATCATGTTTGCTAACTGTACATCTATGAGTCTCCAGGAGATACTGAGGCCACAGGGATTTCTATCTTTCTGAAGGAGAACTCATGTATTATTTTGTAGGTTGGAAGAAGGGAACAAGTTTCCTTCACAAACGATATTTTTTTCTTTGAGACTAAGCATGGTTGTATTAGAATTTTAGGTAAACATGAGGGTTTTTTAGTAAAAAGTATGGAAAGATCTCAGAAGGTATCAAACAAGCCTAGTCAACAATAATTTATCATTTACTGATGTCTAGTGACTTGATCATTTTGCCTCCACATAGCATTCTATTACTGTGCTTTTAGTTACATCTTAAGGGCCTTGACATCCTCCCATAATAAAAGGCTTTCACAGGGAAGAATAGAGAGAAAAAGGAAGCAAATAACCTTTGCAGTAGAGACAAAGAATATTCTACATTATACGTCCTCATTATGATAGAACAAAGATGGAGAAGAAAATTTGATAGGAAATAACAAATTGTGTGGGGTAAAATTGTGTGGGGAGAACTGAGTTCTCATCCATGTCAAAGCCCTCAGAAATTGAAGATACCCAGGCTACCATGACAGTGGGATAGAGAATGTAGCAAAATAGAAAGTAGAAAACAGTGAAAGAATTATCATAATAATAGTAATAGTGGGATGTCTGAAGAAAATAAACAGCCAGGTACCCTGAAATGATGTTGTACTGTTAAACTAGCAAGAGTATTTTATGAAGACCCCACAAAAGCAGGTGTATGTCCTTGTCTAGCTGCTTTGGGGCTATATTTTGCATCGCCCAGTCCTCTGTTAGAGTAACA
Source organism: Rhizomys pruinosus (assembly GCA_009823505.1). Classification (NCBI taxonomy): domain Eukaryota; kingdom Metazoa; phylum Chordata; class Mammalia; order Rodentia; family Spalacidae; genus Rhizomys; species Rhizomys pruinosus. Next base: position 2,294,818 of record VZQC01000152.1, on the reverse strand, counting down.
AGAAACAGTATCAGAATGACTTTTTAGTTTAAATTATTTATTTATTTATTTATTTATTTATTTATTATCTTTATGTGGGGCATATTTGTGCCATGGTGTGTACACGATGATCATCAGACAACTTGAAGGAGTTGCTTCTCTCCTTTCACTGTGTGGGTTCTGGTGATCAGACTCAGGTCATCAGGGTTGGCAGTATGTGCCTTTAATCACTGAGCCATCTTGATGGCCTAGGAATAAGATTTTCATGTGTCTACTTTCTTTTTTTTAATTTTATTATTTTTTTATGTGTATGAATGTACTGTCTGCATGCAGGCTTGTGCACCGTGTTGTGCAATCCTATTTTTTTAATTAATTGAATTTTGTGATTTTCATAATATATAATTTGATGATATTTAGATACTGTGCCCTATTTGCATCTCCCCTAACTGCCCCTTCCTGAGATTATTGTACTCTGTCATATATATATATATATATATATATATATATATATATATATATATATATCCTATAGAATCTGATTTGTGTCCCTAAATGTTCTTCAGTGTGTGTTCCTGAACCAGAACCTGCTCAACCTATGGTGAGTCCCATTTCTGCAAGAGGCTTTCTCTCCCCATCCCAGCAGTCATTTGTTGCCTAAAGTTTTTAGGATAGGTTGTGATTCCCTAAGTCTATGCTGAGATTTTATCTTATTTGGTTTTCAGGGAATCTAATGGCCTCCTTAGGTACCAGGCACACATGTGATGCACATACATGCATGCAGGCAAATGTGCAAAATATAAAATAAAAATAAATACATCTTTAAAGAAAAAAGACAAACCAGAAATATAATTTTTTTGAGAAAAACAAGTAGCAAAAAAAAGCAAGAAGCTTTTGTGGCAAAGAAAATACATTCAAGTAATTTTTTTTGGTTGGTCTTTTCGAGACAGGGTCTCTCTGTAGCCCCAGCTGTCCTGGAACTCCCTCTGTAGACCAGGATAAATACATCTTTAAAGAAAAAAGACAAACCAGAAATATAATTTTTTTGAGAAAAACAAGTAGCAAAAAAAGCAAGAAGCTTTTGTAGCAAAGAAAATATATTCAAGTAATTTTTTTTTTTTGGTTGGTCTTTTCAAGACAGGGTCTCTCTGTAGCCCCAGCTGTCCTGGAACTCCCTCTGTAGACCAGGCTGGCCTTGAACTCACAAAGATTTGCCTGCCTCTGCCTCCCAAGTGCTAGGATTAAAGGTGTGCCATGCCCGGCACAAGTAATATTTTTAACATAGTTACCCAGAAATACATGAAAACCACAAACTTATATGTAAAATTGACTCAAGAAACTCAAGTTTAAAATTTGACTCAAGTCATTATCTATGCTGAAGAATTAAGTGTTAAGAATATCAAGACTAGGGACAGATGAAATGGCTCAGTGGTTAAAAGCACTGGCTGCTCTTCTAAAGGACTGGGGTTAGGTTCCCAGCATCCACATGGTGACTAACAACTGTCTGTAACTCCAGTTCCAGGGGATCCTGATACCCTCTTCTGGCCTCCATGGACATTGCATGGCATAAGTGTACATGTAGCAACACACTCATACACATACATATTTTAAAAATAATAGAATAACTACAAAAATTTGGTGGGAAATAAGGCAAGAGAATACTTGCAGAGAAAAATGGTAGAAAAGCTATGAGAAATAATTGAAGAAGAGGATTAAGCAGATTTCATTCATTTTAATAAATTCTCAGTGTCTGTCCATATGAAATGTAGAAAATTAAAAATAAACAAGAGTGTCAAGAAACTAACAGTTGCATATTCTTTTGTGCTTTTACTAAAATTTTATTATTTTTAACACTTTATTATATTTATTTTATGTGTATGAGTATATTGCCTGCATGTTTGTAAGTATACCCCTGAAGAGGTCAGAAGAAGGCATTGGATTCTCCTAGAACTAGAGTTATAGATGGTTTTAGCCACCATGTGCATGGTAGGAATCAAACTCGTGTCCTCTGCAGGAGCAGCTAGTGCTCTTAACAACTGAGCCATCTCTCTAACCTCTTAGCTTATTTTTTAAAATATTTTATTATTTCTATTCTATGTGTATGAGTGTACTGCCTTTATGTGTGTAAGTGCACCCATGTTGTGCAATGCCCACGAAGGGCAGAAAAGGATGATGGATCCCCTGGAACTGGAGTTACAGATGGTTGCTAGCTGCCATGTACGTGCAGAAAAATGAAACCAGGTCTTCTACAAGAGCAGCCAGTGCTCTTAACTGCTGAGCCATCTCTCCAGACCCAGTACTGAATTTATTTATTTATTTATTTATTTATTTATTTATTTATTTATTAAATTCAACTGACCTCTGTACTTAAGAGTAGGCTTTTTAAAAAAAAGTTGCATTGTTCAACATCCACAAGCCTCTTTTCAATACTATTCAATGTTATGCCATTAGCATTGTCTATCTGAAGAGATATTTCGGCAAGTGACCCATTAACAATTGCATTGAGGAATAGGCTCGTTTTCTTCCCTGTAACTGTTGATCTCCTTGTTAGCCATCCCTGGAGTTTGTACTGATAGAGCAACCATGAAATTCTTTAGCAAGTGGTAACTCCAAATCACTGCCAGTTCCAATGTTCATTCATCCAGCCTCAGCTCACAGCAGACATTGTTTACACAATGGTAATCAACAGAGTAAATTTAGAATATCCTAGAATAAATTATGATAGATTTCCTGCTTCAGAATGATAACTTAATGGATTGGACACAGACTATCTCCTAGAGAGTGAATTGATGAACATTCTTTTCATTGAGCAATTATAATGGGCCTCTTTGTAACATTCTAGAAAGGAAAATTTCAAAGACTCCTTGAAAATTTCAGAGTTTAGGCTTTTAGAATGAAGAATAACTATGGTGTTTTATAGGTCAAGAAGAAACTGTCTTAAAGGGAGAAAGTAGGAAGTTCTTGCCAGAAAGACCATGCTTTCTTGTATTCTTCCTCCCACCAGAGTGACCTAGTGATCTGAGACAAAATCCTACAGAGCATGCCAGATATATATATGCAATTCCTGAAGTCTTTTTTTCCTCTATAGTTAGGGTGACTGGCTAATATCTTTGCAAATTGATCAAAGCAATTTTTGTATCCTCCTTCTTGGAATTTTACTTCCACATGTGAGACCTGGGTCGTCTGTATGGAATCCACGGTTCACCTTTGACTTCAAAATCTGTGCCAGCAGCCTCCGGTGGAGAAAACAGCAGCCTTCCTAGAGCCCTAGTTCATTTCCATTTCCCCCGTCTCTGACCTTTTTCAGATTCCATCAGTTCAGTTTAACGATTTCCTTTTTCACTCTAATGCCTTTATCCATTTGATCAGGATTATGTTTCTCAAAGTGTACGTGCTCCACAGATGGATTTTTTTAAAAATCTTGAGGTCACAGAGCAATGCTTTTTCTTATTTTCAGTTCTTAGCACTCCAAATCCTTGATGATGGAACAGAGACTGAAGTCAGTATTAGTTAAACCTATCTGTGGTGGGAGCATAACATTCATCCAATTAAGAAATGACTGCTCTTCCTGCTGCTTTCAGGAGCACTGGGAGTTGCAGGTGTATTTTTATCTGTTTGACTGGGGCACCTGTTTAAAATGCTTTGGTTGTGGACTTAGGCAAAACTGGGTTTTCATGACAATTTCACTATTTATGATCTTGGTTGAGGGACTTTGTGATCAGCGGATCACTTTGTGCCTCACCTCTCACCCATATCTGTAGAATGAGATTAATAACAGCGACTTTGGGAAAAATGCTTGAAGTGTGAATGAAAATAATAAGTGTAAAGAATTTTGTGGTTAGTACACACTCAGAAATTATTAAAGGTAATGACTGCTTTTCTGCTTTTAATTCATGTTAACCACATCCTTCTGGTATTCATGTCTTCTTGAATGGTTTCCAATACTTGTTAGCTGGTTATAAGAAAAATCTGGTGGCTGGAGATATGGCCTAGTGGTTAAGAGCACCAACTGCTCTTGAAGAGGACTTGGGTTTGATCTCCAGCACCCACATGGCAGCTGAGAACCGTCTTTAACTCCAGTTCCAGGGGAATCCGACACCCTCTTCTGACCTCCGCAACAATGCACTATACAGGTGCACAAACCTACATGCAGACAGTACATTAATGCACATAAAAAAACAAAATTAAAAAAGTTTTTAAAAAAAGAAAAGTCTGGTATATAGAAGAGGCAAAAAGGAAAATGTAATTTACGAATCACTACATAAGTATAAGAATTATAAAAACAAGAATGTGTGTTGTCTTATTCTGTGTTATAGTAACAGCCCAGCTTGAAACGAACATCATAAAATGTGTCACCAACGTTAGCAACAGGGGCCTGACAGTGGTAAGGTTGGTATGGAAGTGGAAAGCTAGACCCAGAAGGAAAATGAACCTAAGCAAATATAATGGATTTGTTCTTTCAGTTGCAAATGACAGAAAGATCACTCATAGGGTCTCTAAGATAGTGATTTACTGGGACTGGCTCAGGTACTCTTGGAGTAGGCAGTAGAATGAGCATTATCAAAACTACTTAGATTGAGAGTAGGGCAGCAATGCTTTCCCAGAGAAAGTTGCAATGCTCTTACTGAAGAAAGAAGGGATGTTCTTCTAAGGAGTGCTCACATTTCACAGAGGACCCTCTGTGCATCTATAATAGTATTCTTTCACAATAAAACATACCACCAAATTGTTTCGGCTTATTAGTTTCATTTATACTGTGAACATTTTCTTCCTCATTTATCAATCCTATTTTATGCATATGTTGAGAGTTGTTAAGCTCACCCAAGAACAGCAGGTCACAGAACCACTCAACCAAGTTTATTAAGGGTGAAATTAGTTTGAAAACTCAGTTAAAAAAATAAAAAAAAAACTCAGTTTTGCTTAAGTGCAGAATCTTAATCTGTAAAATACTACGATGAACCTGTTTTCCACATTAATAATACTTCGTATAAAAACTAGTGATTATGAAGCATTTAGAGTGAAAACTATTGTTTAGCACATAATTAAATGAGGAAATCAGCATATGAAGAGTGGCTAAAGAAGCAAATGAGAACTGTGTGGATGAAAAATTACCTTGTTGACAAAATGGAAAACTTCTTTCTACAATATAGTATAAAATCATTGACTTTCATAAGTCAGGAAATTTGTAAAATATGAAGAGAGCTTCAATAGTAGTAGAAATTTGCTATTTTGTATATATCTCAAAGCTGTTCTTTTTTTAAGTTAATTTTTATTGAGTGCATTTTATACAACATTTCTCAATACAATCTAGACTCATTCCCCCATCCATGGCCACCTCTCATGCCCCCTGCCCCCCACCAGAGCTCATGGACTCTGTTATACATAAGTCCCATCTTGCATCTTTTTCTCAGTCTTTTATAACCTTTTTGATGCACAAGTTTACTGTTTTGGTCAGTTTTTGATTATGTTTCTCTCTTTTTGTTCCCTTTAATTTTATATTATTCCAAAATATGCATATATACACTCCACACATAAATCAAAATGACAAATTCTGAAAATAAACTATAGATTAATTCCTAAACACATTTAGAGATTCAAATTTGCTATTTTTATTTCCTGTTATTAATATTTACCAAGTACCACTACTCCATCATTTTCTAAAATGCTTGTATGCTTGTAGAAATTGCACTCATAATTGAGGTTAATTTTTGTGGTGGTTTGAATGATAGTGTCCCCCATAGGCTTTAAGCATTCAGACATTTTGTCTCCAGTTGGTGGCACTGTTCTTGGAGGTCTTAGAAGGTGTGGCCATGCTGGAGGAAGGTCATTGGGGTCAGGCTTAGTGAGTTTAACAAGCCTTGCGGTCTCTAGTCTCTCTCTTGACTTCCTGTGCTCATTGCAAGATGTGAACCTTGGCTTTTTGCTCCAGCCCCGGCCACCATGCCTCCCACCACAATGGACTCTAATTCCCTGCAACCGTCAATCGTAAGCTCAAATAAACTCTTCCTTTTATAAGTTCCCTTGGTCATGGTGGTTTTATCACAGCAACAGAAAAGTGACTAATACACTTTTTAATACACACACACACACACACACACACACACACACATATATATATGTGTGATATATA